>JAJOZX010001814.1:500000-530000 GCA_023014485.1 Bathynomus jamesi
GAATACCGTCGACGGTTTCCGAACTGCAGAATTCTGGATCGAAGAGTGTTTACCAGTGTTTTCAACACATTGCGTGAGATTGGTACACTTCCCAGCGCTCATGTTTCATCTGAACGTGAAGGTCAACAAGATGTGGATGAAGTGGAAAACATTCTTCAGTTGGTAGAGCGTAGCCCTACTACTAGCTCACGAAGAATTTCTACACGTCTCGGTGTACCACACACAAGAGTATGGCGAACATTACGTGAGGAATGCTTGCATCCATATCATGTACAGCGTGTACAACACCTTCAACCAGGAGACGCTGTCATGCGAACTGGAATTTTGTCATTGGGTAAATGCTAATCGCCGATTGCTTCGATTAATACTGTTCACCGATGAAGCTACTTTCACCGGTGACGATATCAACAACACTCGTAACTCTCATCGGTGGTCAGACGAAAATCTGAATGTCACTGTGGAAACAAATTTTCAACATCGCTTCTCTGCCAATGTGTGGTGCGTATCATCGATGATCAGCTGATTGGCCCTGTTACTTTAGAGAATCGTCTTACAGGACAAAGTTACCTAGAATTTCTGCAAAATGAATTGCCAGGACTATTGGAGGATGTTCCTTTGGCTACACGCGCTGGTATGTACTTTCAGCATGACGGAGCTCCTCCACATTCTACCCGTCTGGTGATGCAATACCTAAATCAAACTATCCCTGGTCGATGGATCTGCCGCGGTGGTCCCAGTCAATGGCCACCAAGGTCTCCAGACCTCTCTCCGTTAGATTATTGTTTGTGGGGGTGGATGAAAAGTCAAGTTTACAAAAGAAAGGTGGATACACGAGACGAATTGCTCGCGCGCATTTTGGATGCTGCTGCCCGCATAAAGGAACGTCAAGATCAACTCAGATGAACAACACGCGATCTTCGCACACGAGTTACAAAGTGCATTGAGGTTGACGGTGGGATTTTCAAAAACGTATTGTAAACTATAACAAATTTGTCATTTCTGTATCTGATACCATTCAAAATGCCAATGTTTAAACATTAAATGTTAGAAACAATAATTGGTTTCTCTTTCTTGATTACCATTAACAATGCTTTTGTATTTGTAGATTCAAACAGCTCTATCTCCGTAACCATTCAGAATTAGACACATGTTTATATGAAATTTTTTTCTCAATGACCGATACTATCACCTCCCGAAGTATTGACCTTTCCTCCTGAAATACCCTGTATATATATATATATATATATATATATATATATATATACAGTATCTACGATGAATTTTCTGTAAAAAATAGGACAGTGTATTGTCCGACATATTGTCACACAAATGAGGTTCGTTTATTACTTCCACATAAGGAATGTTAATTAAATCTAAATAAATACAAATACCTTTTTGAAAATTTCAAGCGAAGGTATATTTTAGAGGTATTTTAGGAAATTATAATTAATTAATTAATTAATAATAATAATAACAGTAATTTAAAGCCTCTAATTTTGTGAATACGTTTTTTCAAGGTATCTCAATTTTACTCATATAATTATACAGTATTATTATCATCATTCGTTTTTCTCACCCTTTTCCTACCCCCCCCCCTCCTTCCTCACTTGTGGTCCCTCTTGCCTTTTAAACTGACCATCTTCCTCCATTCCTCTTCCTCGCACTTGATGAAGACCTTAGCATAGGCCGAAAGCTCGTGCTTCTATAATAAATCCATTTTTTTACTGTGGCTTTATACCCTGAGTTTTGTATTAAATTTTTCCCCTCATTAACTTGCGTATTCTGGCAAATGGAGATGCTCCCGAGACTTTGCTTGTGAGGGTGCAAATATGCCAAAATGTATTGACAAAAATTGAAAGAAATAACAATAATCATAAGAGAAGAAGAAGAAGAAAAAAAAAAACGAAATTACGGTAAGACCGCTAATCCGACTTAATGTGGCAGTCAGAGGGTCGGAATAACCGAAAAGTTGGAACAGTGGTGGTTCCCGGCTTTGCGATCAGGATTTTATTGGTTTATTACAAAACTCATATTGTTGTTTTGAATACTTTGTATAAAGTTACTCATATTTTTATTCTAAACTGTTTAATATTACTACTATAATAAAAAATAATAAAATACGTATAAAATAAGTATAAAATAGTGTAAATACAGGTACGGTACATGTAAAGGCGAACAATACAAACAATAAGGGAGAGTCATATTAGCTTGGGGCAATGCAGCAGTTTAGAGTCGGAATAATACAGCGTTGGAATACCGTGGAATTGGACTGCCAGGGACTTACTATACTTGGTATACACACACACCCACACACGTACACACACACACACACACACATATATATATGGTGCTTGAACATTTTTAGGGCACTTTAATTGAAAATAATACACAGTTTTCTTCGTATGAATACTGTAATCATTACAGTATTCATTACAGTAACTTGAACTGTGTTACATTACAGTGTAATGTAACACAGTTCAAGTTACTTTTAATATTTCTTCCCCCTTTCAGTCACAGTGGAACTATAACGAACCACTAGAAATAATAATATATCGTACTAAAATGCAACTTTTCCACAAATACTTCAACATGTTTATACGTGTTTTGTTTAGTTGTTGGAAATGAAACCCAAAACGCGTGTAACGTAACTGAATAATTACTAAAATAGTTGGTTTTCAGTAACGCTAAAACTTATACTTTTTTATTTAAAGAAAATATATTTGGGGACAAAGGGCTAAATTGTCTTATTACGGATATTTTGCACAGCGACAAAACACGAGTGAAAATATGAAACTGGACAGAGATTAAATGGACAGAACGAGAATGACATTCGTTTAGATTTTTAGAACGTTAAAAGCAGGAACGAATTTGTTTTTACTTTAAATAATGCACTGGAATATTTTCCGCACACTTAAAAACAACACCATTTACATGCGAATCATTTTTCTGACTGTGTGTGTGTGTATATATATATATATATATATATATATATATATATATATATTTCAGGTCAGAACTAACTGACATTTATCTTTACATCTATAAATGCATCTCTATATTGCTATCGTACAAAACGTTTCACTTCTTATTAAATACGTTTCTATATCCTATTACATTTAACTGTTGTTATGGATGTAAAAGCTATGTGGAACAACTATGGAAGCGGTCATTAGCGGTTACGAAAGCTTGAAAGCACCTTTATAAGTTTATCTCGATAGAGCTTCTCCGATTCCCAGCGCCGCACTGGGACAGTTTTTCCATTCCGCCTCAGACAAACGCGGAGGTCGGCCTCGTCAAAGATAGAGACGGGATCTAATCCATGATTGTTGATTTTTTCTACCAAGTACTCTATGTAGTGGAGCCTGACGAAGTAGGGAAAAAAAGAAAGATAATAGTTAGGATGCGAAGGATCTTCCATCGCCTTTTTTACCTTAATCATTCGTTGGCGAAAAGTGAATTGATTTTCACTCTGTAATCTCTTTAGTGATCGAAGATTATCTCGCCGTGCAATGTACCACAGATCCTCAATGTCAAGGTGTGAGAGAGGATCAATTTTATTGTTATAAATCAGCTGACTCAAATACTCAGAGTAGTGTAGTCTGTAAAGAAGGAAAATATTTCTGAGCATAATTTATTACAAAAATTGTATTTTATATAGTTAACGTATTAACACTGGTTATTTATTTTTATAAACAAGAGACTTTTAATAGTTTTAAAAATATGTGTATATATATTGTATATATTCCTTCTTCACAAACCAAATCACCTTTGTATTCTTAATAATATTAAAATTTTTAGTTACCTTACCTCGAGTTTTATCCTCAGGTGTCCTGAAAATTTAGCGATTAATAGGTTAACAAATGTTTAGGTTGATTTTACCAAGTAGAAAGTAAGGAGCGAATGTAGTTTACGTCCTCCTGACGCAAAAGGGAACAGAAACTACACTAGGTCAAAGTTGGGGAACGTAAACTACACTAGGATCTTTAGGAGACAATTTTTGAATGAATTTATAAAATAAAACGTTAAAAACTAACGAAAATATGGATCTTTTCGGTTTTAGGTCCGGCATTGGATTTTTTTCATATTTTTTGGTATAGACGTAGATTTTTACGCTGATTCCATTTCCACAATCCGTTTCTTGGAGAAATAAACACGAAAAAAGTTATGTGCAAGTTTATTACGTTTACAGGTTTCCAGAACACAGAACGGAACACAAACCAAAGTTTGCTACTTGCCAAACTGAGCAATATCGTTCAGCATTTGGCGCACTAGATCTTTGCCTGCGTGTCGGCGACGCCAGAGAAACTCGCAGAGATACGAGTCGATCATGGAACGGTGCGTACCACACCGGCGCTTGTTATCGCGTTTGAGTTGGTTCCACGTCGACTGTATCCGTTGCGTATGCACTCCAGTTGAAGGGTCCACGAAGTTTTCGCTGTGGTTCACTGTTTTGTGACTGAAGCTGTACCCTTCGAGTTGTTTGATGCGTTCATACGCTTTCCATTTGTCGCTCATTACACTGGGGAACAAATTTCAACTTTTTGTCTATTGAATTAGATTTGACAGTTAGTTCTAGGTAATTTGGGTGCGCTGAGCACGAATCTTTACTCGGTTTTGCTCTATCAGGTCCTGATTTTGCTCAACACCCCTCCTCTTTCGTCGTATTCATAAAAAGGTTTTTTTCTCAATACTCGCTAAGTCTTTTTGCAGTTACACATTATGCAACTAGGTTTTATCTAGGTATTTGTACCTATTGTTATGGTATTGTTGTATTATGTATATTTTTATATGTAACACCCTAAAAATATTTTAATTTTGTCATTTTTAACCCATTTTAATATTAGTAAATTAAGCTAAAAATATCATAGAATTCTAAAATTTTCTCGAGCGTTCCTGTTCTCTGTAGAGTATTCTAGAGGGACAACTAAAATATATAAAAGCGACTCGTTTCCAGAGTTAATCAGTCAATTCAATCAGTCAGTCAGTCAGTCAGTCAGTTGAGTTAGTTAATTAAGTTTGGGCATTAACATAATTTTGAATTGGCATATGATTTAGTGAGTAATTTTGTCATCGTGATTTAATATAGTTGATTTAATTAGACGTAATTTATATTGTACCTACTCATCCGTGTTTCTAGTTTAATTTCATAGATTGTAAGTACCTATTTCATAATAAGTACCTATTTAAACTAATTTTTGTGTTTTATATTTCAGATTTTCTTAAATTTATATGAATTAAGGGCTTTAAATACCTTTACAAATTGGCAGAACAATCAAGCAATATGTCATCAAGCACTAGAAAGTTCAAATGCAAAAACAACCCTGATTCCTTCTGTTATATATGTGGAAATTTTACACTTCCACATCAACGAGCAAATATAACTGACTTCGTAAAAAGAGCTTACTTAGCTTATTTTGGCATAAAACTGGGGGACCAAGATAAATCGTGGGCTCCACATAAAGCCTGCACTATATGCATTGAAAGACTGCGACATTGGACGAAGGGTTCGGATTCAAAAATACCTTTTGGAGTTCCGATGGTAAGTTTATGATTTCATAAAACTACGTAATTTAATCACTAGTATACTGTAACTTACCTAAATGTAATTGTAACTTAGGTACATAAACAAAAATTTACAGAAAATGTTTATAAGAATCTCAAATATTGCATAAGGTTGAAACACATAGAAATGTTAAATGTTTGGGTGATAACTTTTGATAAATTCATAAAACAAGTCTCTCGTCGCTTTTGTTAACGCTTTACAATTTTTTTTTCCATATCAGGTGTGGCGAGAGCCTACTAACCACGAGACCGATTGCTACCTTTGCTTTGTCAAGACTTCGGGCTTCACTAAGAAAAATAAACATTGTATCGAGTACCCAATTTCGACACCGCGATACGACCTGTGCTACATTCAAATGAGATCCCCATTCCCAAATTTAAGGGTCTGCCAACTCAAGAATTAGTTGAAGATGTTCCTGAAAATATTGTTATGCACTTTGAGGAGTCAGACACCGATTTTGACCCCAGCGTATTTGAAAGTCAAAACGATCCGCAAAAGTTTAACCAGGCCGAGTTGAATGATCTTGTAAGGGATCTAAATTTGCCAAAAAAGGCTGCGGAAATTTTAGCTTCAAGACTTAAAGAGAAAAACTTGCTTACTTCAAACACATACATTTCATTTTACAGAAAAAGAGAAGAAGAACTTGTTAAATATTTTAGAACAGAGGATAGTTTAGTATATTGCTGCGACATAGTTGGTTTGTTAAAGAAGATGGGGGTTGAGTCTTACGATGCAAATGATTGGCGCTTGTTTTTAGACAGTTCGAAAAGAAGTCTTAAGTGTGTGTTGTTGCATAATGGCAATCTATACGGCTCGATACCGATTGGGCACTCAACAAAATTAAAAGAAAAGTATGAACATATAGAAAAGGTTTTAAATCTTATCAAATATAGGGAGCACGAGTGGATCATATGTGTTGACTTAAAAATGGTTAATTTTCTGCTAGGACAACAAGGAGGGTATACTAAATATCCCTGCTTCCTTTGCTTATGGGACAGCAGAGCCAAGGAAGAACATTATTTCAAACAAATCTGGCCAGCACGAACATCACTTACTGTCGGAGAAAAAACGTAATTAATCCACCTTTAGTGAGCAGAGATAAAATCATATTTCCTCCTCTGCATATAAAACTAGGCCTCATTAAACAATATGTAAAAGCTTTAGATACGAACGGCGAGTGTTTCAAATACATAACTTCAAAATTTCCAAGTTTAAGTTATGAAAAAATCAAGGCGGGAATTTTCGACGGTCCACAAATAAGAACAATGATTAAAGACAGCAATTTTCCTAATGTCATGAATGAACGCGAAAAAAATGGCTGGTTCTCATTCGTGGACTTGATAGAAAACTTTTTAGGCAATTATAGGGCAGATAACTACGAAGAAATCGTAAAAAAACTTTTAAGGGACTACAAAGAGTTAGGTTGCAATATGAGCATAAAAATGCATTTTTTGAATAGCCATCTTGACCAATTTCCAAGTAATTTAGGTGATGTAAGTGACGAACAAGGGGAGAGATTCCACCAAGATATCAAAATTATGGAGGAACGGTACCAAGGCCGCTGGGATTCCCACATGATGGCTGATTACTGCTGGTGCTTGAAAAGAGACCTGCCATCAACAAGCAAATACGCTAGAAAGTCTTACAAAAGAAAATTTTTGCCACAGTGAAAGCTTCATATCTGTTTGTTTTTTAATTTTAAGTCATTTCTATCGTTATAATGTAATTTTACTGTAGTTTGAACTGCTTGTATTCATGAAACTTGAAAAAAAAATTTAACACATGACTTAATTTTTTAGTCCTAATTTGAAAAATCTGGAAAATGGCACATAGGCTGTCGACAAGAATCAGGACCTGATAGAGCCAAACCGAGTTGAAATTCGTATTCAGCGCACCCAAATTACCTAGAATCAAGTGTCAGATATCATTCAATAAAATACGTGTTGCCCAGTGTTATCGTTGTTCCCGGTCGAATGCGTGCTTTGATGCATGCCTCCAGCGTTTGAAACGAACGATTCGGAACAGCGTACATAAATACTTCAATGGTTTCGCGGCATACTCCGCCGAACACCCATTGTTCAGGAAACTGCCTTCCAGCGTGGTTTTTTCGCCGCGCGAACATAGGTTAGGTTAGGATAGGGTAGGTTAGGTTAGGTTAAGTATAGGTGGATATTTGAATACAAGTTTTGGGCCATAACTTTTTTCGTGTATATTTCTCCAAGAAACGGATTGCAGAAGTGGAATCAGCGTAAAAATCTACGTCTATACCAAAAACATGGAAAAAATCCAGTGCCGAACCTAAAACCGAAAAGACCCGAAAATATTACAACTTAACCTAACCAATCGTCAATATATATATATATATATATATCCCCGCAAGGGGGTTCTAAGCTCGTGCTCTTGAGTGCTCTTTGTGCTCGTTTGTACGTGCTTGTTCCTGGAGGTTTCACGTGCGCCCTCCCGGCCCTAGCACCCAAGGATGATGGGGCTCGACCCTGCAGTCCTTGTCATCCTTGGTCTTTTTCCACTTTGACTGTCCCCTCCACCCTTTCTTTTTCCTCTGTCTTTCCTCTCACTTTTTCTTTGTTTTTCCGCCGAGATATGCCCTTTTAAATAGAGGCGAATCGGTTCTTCCCGAACTTAAAAAAAAAAAAAAAATATATATATAAACTGACGATTGGTTAGGTTAAGTAATATTTTCGTTAGTTTTAACCTTTTATTTGATTACGTATACGTGGACAAAGTTGGGGAACGCAAACTACACTAGGATAATATAGGGGAACGTAAACTACACTAGGCACCACAGGAGGACGTAAACTACACTTGCTCCGAAAGTAAAAGGCACGTAAATCAATAGCATTCTAAATAGTACTACCAAAAATATATCATGCATTTAGAGTATACAGGGTGGGCCATAAATCGCCTTACCGAAGCGAGTTTCGTTATAATACGAAGGTAAAGCGACTTATGATCCACCCTGTATATTTACTGAATGTAAAGATTATAATAAAAATTATAGAAATTTTAGATTAGTGTAATGTGTATATTTATACGAAGAGATTATAGGCTTAATAAAGGAATTGTAAGAACTTCTTTTGTATGGAATTGATGAGAAGGTGGAGAAATATGGGGCTTTGCGTGAATGCGATAAAGAGAGTTTGTAAGAGACACGAAAGTGGGTAACACCGGTTCCTTTTTTTGGCCAAGTGAAAACACTAAGGTCGTGGGTTCGACTCCTGATGGTGCTGGATATGATGATAATATCCAGGAGTTAGCTCAATGGGCCGTATTAATTGGCCTGAACGCTGTGTGCCACTTTCTGGCCCACCTCACTGACTGGAAAAATATTGAGAAATAGAAAAAAAAGGAATAATGACAATTAATGGAGGAGAAATTTCAAAATTTTCCCTGACAAATTACATTCATTACGAGTGTTACTCTGTTCTTTTCGTGAAAGTATATTGCTAAAACAGATTTTTTGAAAAGATGGTACAGGGTGTTCATAAAGTCACGCGAGTGAATATGGTGACGTGTACGTGCATATTCACTCGCGTGACTTTATGACCACCCTGTATTATACCCGCACATAGTATATGTTGTGAAAGCACTGGCGTGTTGTGAATGAATTTACGAGTTGTAATTAAATTTACACGCAGTACACACAATGGGTGCTGGTTAAGTGTGCGGTCTACCTAGCTTCGAGCAGTCTACCACAATTAAGCTGCGGTCTACCATCTGAGTTTTGACAGAATATAAACTAACGAAAATATCACGACTTAACCTAACCAATTATGAAGGGCGTAGAGTTGATCTATTATTAATTATAACATTGTTTGTTTCTGGAATAGTATTTACTATTTACTAATAGATCAATTGTACGCCCTCGATAATTGGTTAGGTTAAGTCGTGATATTTTCGTTAGTTTTAATGAAAATATTCTGTCAAAACTCAGATGGTAGACCGCATACTTAACCAGAACTCAGATGGTAGACCGCATACTTAACCAGCACCCACACAATGAAATAAAATTTACAAAAATAGCGAAATTGGTAACAGGAAAAAGGATAATCTTATTTACCTTTTCCGAAATAAGAATTATCTGAAAACCAATCACTGTAGTGGTATTGGGTCTCAATAGATGGCGTATTGTCACAGAGAGAGGGACAGAGATATTTAGCGATTAAATGGGATATAACTCGTAACATAACAGCTATAGGGTTAGCAACGCGTAACTGGATTTAGTGGAGTTTTAGTAACAAAAGCTTTACGAAACACTGATAACGTGACACGAATTTAACTTAATGTCAGCCTAAATAATTGCTATAATGAATCACTTAAAAAGGAGCTTACGTGTATTAAGAATTCACGTTCATTATATTGATGATTATAATAGCTTCATTATATTGATAATAGCTTCATGGATCAGTTCAGAAAATTTTCAATTATGCCATTTTGTATTTTAATTAATTTTGAAAGACGAAAAAAAATTATTTGGCTTTTATTATTAACATTTCTATTATCCATAATTATAAGCCGATGACTTTCTTCCGTTTACCTGCACAATCCCGCATTTCCTTCTTGGGTAATTCGGCCGCAAATATCATCCTTAAGACCTTCCGCAGTTTCTTTTTGCTCCTGAACCCTGCAAACCTTTTTCGTGTTTTCAACTCCCGAAGGAGGTTCGATATCGAATTCGATATCATGGTCCTGCGAGTAAATAAAATGTATAATTGTGGGTGGGGGATTTCATCCGTGTACATAGCACAACTCTGAACTTTTTTCCGGTTGATTGTTTGTGCTTATATTTTTGTTAGATTTGAATTTAGAATTTATAGTTTTCAACGTTCATCACTGTTCAATATTCTTACTCTTAAGAGCTGCTGTAGTTGCCCAGGTTCCTTGTCTCGGAGATAAAAAAGACAGTTTCGTGGATGATGAGCGTGTAGACCTAAACGTTCACAATATGGACCAACGGGACATCTGAAGAGAAAAATGTAACATGAAATTTACGATACTGAGAAAGTTGCGTATCATTAAAAAGTTTCCAACTGGATCGATGGCAGAGAGACAATATTTCATTCGTTCGATATATTTTATTACATCTTTAATCTGCTAATCAATTTATTATTTATTTTAGAAAGAGATTTAAATGGCTACTTAAATTAAAGTTTAAAAGGTACATACGAGTATAAAGGAAAGAAAATTAGATAGGAGACTAATTGTCTAGTAAAAAAAGAAGAAAAAAAACCCGCATTGAGTATCTATATAAGGGTACTAAGAACCATCATAGGGAGTTGTAGTTCATTCATTGTTATACACTCGAGTTTTCTCGATCGTGTAGGAATGAAGTATGTGATGAAAGAATTATAAATAAATGTCATACATTAATTTACCTTTTAATATAAACTTTGGACAATAATTTAAATTGTATCATTATAATTATCATTATTATCATTAAATGCAAATAGTTCTAATTTATAGAAAATATTAAAAAAAATTAATGTATTTCATTTCTATTAAAAAAATAAATTGAATGACTTAATTTGCGCCTTGCTTGAAGGGTTGACTACATCCTGAGCAGAATTCGTATTTGCATTCCGTGCATGTGAAATGCATGCAACCTCCTTTCGCCAAAGCATAAGTGAACCTGTAAACAAGATGAACCTTGGTATTCATTTTTCCTTTTATTATAACTTTTATCGTAGCTTTATTTAAGCTAACCTACTCTCACTTTCTTACTTCCTCGCACACTCTCTCACATTCTTTCTATCTCTCTCTATCAAACTGATCTAACCAAGCCTGGCTTAGAGCGATTGTCCATAAAGAAAGTATCTTATTGATCGTACAAGCTATGAGTACTTTAATTTCAATACCTGCAGTTTGGACATGTGATTCCATTTTCAGCCAGGTGCTGGGCCACGCTCTCTGCCTGTGACTCAGGGTCATTTTCTTCCTTCCACTTAGAGAAAGCTTCGCAGGAAACTCCCACGTGTGCTGGCTCCCACTGGAGAAAAATTATATCGTTTTTCGAACGTTTCATTGCTATAAACTTCATAATAGGCACACCCACACCCACCGACACACACCCACACCCACACATACACCCACCCACACACACACACACACACACACATATATATATAGGCAGTAGTTAAGAACTAAATCACCTTTATCTTCATAATAGTAATATAATTTTTTATTAAATACAATATTTAAGTTATATAAACTCACCATGTTGATTCATTCCTATAAATGTAACATTAAAACCCTCAAAAGAATTTGGTAAATTCCTAGTTTAGCAAAGTCACTTTACCATTTAGTTTTTAAAAAACAAAAGTTAAGTTAGGTTAAGTTAACCTAACCTAACCTTTGTTTTTTAAAGGCTAAATAATAAATTGACTTCGCTAAACTAGGAATTTACTAAGGACGACTTTAATTAATCATTAAATTACAATTTTAATTTTAATTTCGGAAAGAAAATGACGCTAAAAACAAAGAAAACAAAGAAAAACATTGAATTTCTAAGAAAAAAATGATTACCAGACGATGAGGCGAAAACGTTTTGCGTCCGGAAGGAAATAGGAAAAAGTTTGAATGTTATTAACTGGGTTTGTAATTGGAAAAAAATTCCTCTTTTATTTTAGTTCAAACTCGACTCATATGAAGTATTTTTGGGAAAGACAATTTATTTTTCAGTACTTTATGCCAGTGGAAGATAAACCTTATGGCGCCATGCTATTAAAATAGCAAAATATTAAAATAATCAGCATCAGTAGTTATTATTATTTTTTTTTACTTTACAAAACGCCAAGAATTCATTTAAACCGTTGCCCCTCATTCTGATTTAATAATGAAAAAGTACCTTAGTACCTAAACTGAACTCGCTGTTCGTTAAGTCACTGGCATTTGCGTAAGCGCGTAAACACATTCTGCGGGAGATGTAACCCGCATATTAAGCAAACGTTGGTTAACCCTGAAGTACATATTGCATTACTTATTGATTTGTTCTGGCTAACATCGGACCATTTTATTCACTCTCGGGATATACCCTTAGGCACTGAAGGTTTAGTAGCACGCATTGAAGGGTTAAAAGAGTGGCACTTTTCACATTTTAAAGGATTTTCAAGATTTAATTTGCAACGAAATCAAAAACTGTGCTGAAAATGTCAGTAGGAACTGACGTATTGCAACATAACTTTAAAGTTTTAATTATTTCGACATACAATTAAAACGTAAATAACTAAAGTATTTTCAGTTATTGAAACATTTCAAATATAAATTGATTTTGAAGTTTTTCTCATACCTGTTTACGGCACTGAGCGCATGTTACGTCTTTGCAATCTGGGCAAATCAGCTTCCTTGCTCGTGGATTTGCAATGAAACCAGAAGAACACTTAATAAAATTGAAGATAAATAAAATATGAAGTCAGTAATTCAAGTACGGTAATTATTGCATAATTTATATGGTCATTATTTAATAATGATCTTATTGATCACTGGAAAATATCGGTTAATATCTATACTTTTATAGTGTTCAAGATTCAAGGTTATTTTTAATAGTTAATTTGTAATTTCAAAGTATTAAAAGGGTATAATTCCCCCTCTAAAATTATGCAAAATAATTTAATTAATTTTGAGGTCACAAAAATGTCTTTACCTTGTTGCACCATCTGAAGTTTGGGTCTTTCATTAAAGTCCAATCTCTGAGTTTCCTCTGAAATAATTCGTGCGTTTCTTTGTCCAAAATGTTTTTCAAAAGTATGTCGAGATTGTTTAAATATTCAGCTGCAATTTCCTGTAAAGGTTTTTTTCTGAATAAGTTCAGGATCTGATGTAATGTTTTTGTTGTGATGAATAAAAAAATGTACTGTGGTTTTAACCACTTTAGCAACGGTAAAGGTCATCCAACGGAGGGGACTAACGGTTTTACGTGGGATCTGAACGCAGAGGACGGTCACCCATCCTATTACTGCGAAGACCCAACGTCGCTTAGCCTCGTTTATTTAAATCACTCTAACCATTATTTAATCCTTGGCGGTATACTCAATCATTACTTAAGAATATGGCTCCAATTACCTCAGAAGCATCCAGGTCAGGTTCACTGCAAAATGGACACCGAAGCTCTCTGACGTTTTTGGTCTTAATTTGAAAGCTGAAATAAGTATTGGCGCAATCGTAACAACATCGATGAATGCAGTGCAACATAGACACCATCTGGAATAAAAGAAATAAAGCTGAAACGGCACGCATTTATAAACTTTGAAAAAACGTTGATTACACTGCCCTGCGCTATGAGTTGTTTAGAAATTTGTATTATTTTAGTAAAGCCCATCGTATGTGAGTAAGATACAATGCATAATTTGTATCTGGCACGTCAGGATTGATAGGAATGTGACGTAATTATTCTACCCAAACGCTTCTATTTCTTGAGAAATGTACATATCTCTTTCATATGACTAAAAGGGCATCTTTATTTCCAATTATGGTTGGTTTGCAAGAGAGTTTCATATGCGTAAGCATCTGATTTTATTTCAAAATTGAACTAATGTACATTTTCTTTGTTTCAGATTTGGATTAAATATGCCGAGAGTTTGTAATAATACACTAATTCATTCTGTTATATATATGCGGATGATTTACTACTTCTAAACAAGGGCAAGAAATCACAGTACAAGTACGAAAGCATTACCACGCCTACTTTGGCTGTAAGATCGGTGACCAGGACAAGGTTTGGGCTCCACATTATGTTTGTAAGTCATATGTGGAATGTTTGCGTCAGTGAGCTTGTGAGAAGAAGAAGGAAATGCCTTTCGGCATCCCCATGATTTAGAGAGAACTGAGAAATCGCTACGACGATTGGTACTTCTGCATGACAAACGTGGCTGGATATAATAATAAAAATAAGAGGCACATCACGTATACGAGTATTCCATCAGTCATCCTCCCTGTGCCACATTCAAGTGAAATTCCTGTGCCGAAGCCGCCTCTTGATTTTGAAAATTTTGATTCAGATGTAGACAACATCTCAATAACAACAGAGTCATGTTCAAATGAACATGAAGAATATACTGTGGCCGAAAATCAGTTACCAAAACTGATAAGTCAGAGTGATCTCAAGACCAAGTAAGAGATTTAGCATTACCGAAAGTTTCGCAGAACTTCTGGGATCAAGGCTCAAAGAATGGAATCTACTCGTTCCTTCAACAACATTCTACTGGTACAGGCATCGTGAAAAGATTTCATCAATTTTTTCTCGACTGAAGGATCACTGGTATAATGCAATGATATAGTAGGTCTGGTAAAGGCGATGGGCAAAGACTACAACCATGTGACTGGCGCCTATTTATTGATTCCTCAAAGCGAAGTTTGAAAGCTGTCTTACTGCATAATAGAAACAAAGTTGCCTCTCTGCCTATAAGGCATTCAGTTCATCTGAAAGAGATTCATGGAAATCTTTCATTTCTTTTAAACAAGATGAACTATGAAGAACACAAATGATTTGTTTGTGGTGATCTTAAGGTGATCGACAATCTTTTAGGCCAACAGGCTGGCTTTACAAAATACCCATGCTTTCATGCTTTTTATGTTGTGGAATAGCAGAGACAGGGAGGAACACTATGTGAGGAAAGAATGACCTCAGAGAAAACAAATTACTCCAGGACAAGCAAACATCATTGCTAATTCACTCCACATAAAGCTTGGATTAATGAAAAATTTTGTCAAAGGTCTCAACAAAGAAGAATCTGGATAGCAATTTTTATGTCGAAAATTCCCTCAAATTAGTCATGCTAAGCTGAAGGAAGGAGTGTTCGTCGGTCCCCAAATAAAGCAACTCTTAAGCAATCCAGCATTTGAAGATGCATTGGCAGGTCATGAAAAAGATGTTTGGCTAGCTTTTAAGTCTGTTGTGAACAACTTCCTTGGTAACAGGAAATCTGATGGCTATAACGAAATAGTTAAAGACATGATCCGATAATATCGTTTACTGGGATGTAACATGAGCGTTAAAATACACTTCCTAGACTCTCATCTTGATTTTTTCCTGAAAACGTAGGCGCGGTAAGCGAGGAACAGAGAGAAAGATTCCCCCAGGATATTTCAGAAATGGAATGGAGGTATCAGGGGAGATGGGATGTTCGAATGATGGCAGACTATTACTGGAGTCTAAAGAGAGATGTACCAAAATCAGTACACCAGAGAAAATCGACGAAAAGGAAGTTTCTTTAGCCACTGACTGCTCTAATAAATTCAATGCGTTACTGTTGATGAATGGTGGTTCAGTCATTTACAATTGTTATATATAAATATACTGTATCTTACGTAAATCCGTGTCTACGTGTATTATATATATTAGTGTACATATGTAGTAATAATGTGAGTATGTTGTGTATAATATGTGTTTCTGGGCATGCATTACTACTGTAAAATGTTTGAATTGAATAACATATGCCATATGGTTCGTCTGTTCTCTTATCCAATTGGTAACATTTTCTTATCTATACGTTACGTGTGATTGTGGAATATCTAGATGTGATAGGAAAAAATTAAATATTCAGCTGAAAAGAGCATGCCTTTATTGTCTAGAATCACCCATTTTCATTGAAACAACTCGCAAAAAATTTGAATTCGCAGGGCGGGGTTATACAAGGCACACATTCATTCAATACTGAAATTATGCGCCTCCATCAGTTTAATCGTGAACTGTCCCAAGTCGGTTCTGAAAGGTGGGGAAGAAGAACAGAGACGAGCTCGCTGTTCGTAATTTCTTTGGTTCAAAATGTTAGGGCATTATTTTTCTCAATTGGTCTCCGTGACACTTCGTATCCGAAAGATTTTAAACATCATCCTTCGTACTTACCTTCCCCATAGGGTATTTCTCAGCGCAGAGTTCACACTCCTGCTGCAGGAAATGAAGGGCCCCGTAAATCGACGAGCATCCTTCAGCTGCTTGAATAGAGTCCGTTTCATCGAAACTCAAGTTGAGCAAATGGGCGGCTAACTCGGCCTTTTCGTAAGTCGCCGCTTGTCCTTCAGCCAAAAGGCGCCGAACTGTCCTCTGCAACGCATTAAAATTTTGATTTAAATGATAAAGACTTTAAAAAGTTCACAAGATACCTTCGTATAACATACGTTCATATAGGTTGAGGTTTTTTATATTATTATAACTAGAAAAATGTGAAGGATTTGGTAAAATCAATTTAGAATATGAATTTGAAATGAATATTCTACAAGATATTTTGTTTAGGAGTGCTTAACTTTTTTCGTAACAGCAAAGTTCATGTGATGGAGGGGGCGTATACAGTTTTACGTGGGATCCGGACCATCTGCAAATAGCTACATAATCTGGACGCAGAGAAAGGTCACCCATCCAAATAGTCCTCAAACCAAACGTCGCTTAATTTCGCTGATCTACGGGAAGCGATATTGCAACATGGTCACGACGTAGCCCGTATTTTGTAAGAGTGAAAAACAAGGAGCAAAAATTTGTCAGAACATTTACATCAAATTTGAGTTGTTCATATTGTTGAATATCTTCATCGGTGATGCCTTCCGTTCGCTCTTCTTCTTCTTCCTCCGCTTCCTTCTCCTCTTTCTTTTCTGCTCCTTCTTCTTCAGTAGGTTCCTGAAGGAGGATAACTGAGTCTGTAGGAGTATGTTGTCCTTCTTTGGCCGTTCCACTCTTGTCTGACCCTTCTTCTTCAGTATCCAGCTGAGACTCGAGTTCCCGTCTCATCATCTGAATTTGCTCCTTCAACTCCTGAACTTCTTGGTAATCAGGATCCTTGCCCTTCAGATTCCTCAAATTTTCCACCTTCAACAAACGAACTATTAGATTAAACATGTCCAGCGATTTTATTATTTTAGGACATTATTAAACTGGCAATCGAAAAATAGGTATCGTAAAGAACGAATATGCTAAATAAATTCATAATTGATACAATGATACAACTGATACAATGAAATTATTGCTGAAATATTTAAGGTCATTTATTATTACGAATAAAACTATTTTAATTGTCATTCTTCATTTGTTTTCAATTAACTTGCAATTATTATTGTGTTAATAACATTTACGGGTTCTACACTCTCTTACCTGATCTGTCGGCTTACCCTATTACCTGCAGGACTACCATCGAAATGTCATTTAGTACATAAGTAGAAGTAAATATGACCAGTTTAATTCCTTGAGAAAAATAGATTGAATATATTTCTTAACTTTGAATTCAAGTACTTGGAACAAAGTCCTTTTCAGTCCTCATTATCATTTTTAGTCTTAGGCTTAATCTTTTGGGGCTTTTTATTCTAGTTCAATAACGATTAAAAACTTAAACTCTCTCTCTCTCTGTATATATACACACACACACACATATATATATATATATGGCATAAAAATTCCACTAGTTACTATACATAACAGATATATAAAAGCTTTATACTATTTACATATTAAAACTATTATCTATTCCAGGGGTTCCCAAACTGATTTTCTTCTGTACAACTCACAGTTAAACAGAAAATTTGCCGTACAAACACCATCAAATTTTGTTTAGGACAAACCTATACCTTTACATTAACACATTAACATTGCTTTTACTTCTCCACAATACAAACTCTAAATTTCTCTTCGTTTTTACTTTCTGGTCCACCCAAACTTAATTTGTAGTATATGTACGTACCACTAAGCATTAACTCGAGTACCACCAGTGCATGCATGGTACGCGTACCACAATTTGGGAACCGCTGGTCTGTACATCATGTATAAATACAACGCTGAAAACTCACTGACTGTTATTAGTCTCTCCACATATTGTAAACGAAGTTGATGATATGTATCTAATGTTAATTAAAAAGCATGCATTTGTATATATCTACAAACGGAATACTTTATACTTTAATTTAAGTATCTTGAGAAATATGCATTTACTGTACACAAGAAAATCCACGTTAATTTTACAGAAGATGAGAACATGATAGTTTGTAACAATTTTAAGCCTTTATAAGTTTAAAGTTATGAAGCTTTGCTCTGGAATGCTAATCAGAGTACAGGTGTCTGAGAAAGGTCTGAAATAAATTAAAAATGTATATATATATATATATATATATATATATATATGATGAATAAAACCACGAAGGAAAGGAAACACAGAATGGTGCTCAAGCGCTTTCGTCTAATGACATCCTCAGGAACACTGAAGTACATAAAGAGTCACAGCCTATATATAGGTTACAGAAAAAAAACATATATATATATATATATATATATATATATATATATAATACAATAAACGGAGAAATAAAATAAAAATTAAAAATTAAAGGATTGTGGGAGGAGCATACAAATTTGTAAGGAAAAACTATCGATTTTTAGCATAAGATCAAATGAATTGTTTCCAACCTATATATAGGCCTATATATAGGCTGTAACTCTTTATGTACTTCAGTGTTCCTGAGGATGTCATTAGACGAAAGCGCTTGAGCATCATTCTGTGTTTCCTTTCCTTCGTGGTTTTATTCATCATAAATACTTTTCACGTGTTACTTTCGTGAAATAATTTTCATATATATATATATATATCGCGTTTTTCGGAAGACACAAATATATGCAAGGAAATAAATATCAAATGAGGTAATAGAAAAATTACAAAACGACACTGAAACATTACTGAAGTGGGCAGAAGATAACAATATGAAGTTCAACGAAGAAAAATTTCGGCTTATAAGATATGATAACAAAAAGGAACTACAAAATAAAGAACACAAAACAGTACAAGACAAAAAGATAATACCAAACCCAGAATCAGGGATTTTTAAGTAATAATGTCATCGGCTGTAGAATTCAGAGAACACTACAACATTCAAATCAGAACAGCTAGAAAAATAATGGGAATTAGCTGGAGAAGCTTCCGTAGCAGAAAAGCAAACATCATGATAATATTATAAAAGATTTTAGTCCTGCCAATAATTGAGCATTGCTCAGTACTCACAAGCCCGTACAGAAAACTAGATACTCTATTGCAAATACAGAGCCCGTACAAAGAACTTTTACATCTGAGGGGAAACGAAAGATGAAGACTACTGATCTTGACTACAAATCCTGAAACCCTACTACTCCATGGAAAGAAGACGCGAGCGATATACAGTATAATAATATGTATATGGAAAGTACCCAAGGGATGTGTTCCAAACTTTAGAAATGAAATAGAAATACAGTGGAATGATAAAAGAGGTGGATTCTGTACTCTCCAAATGCGGTGGAACAGGTGACCATGGAAACCAAGATGGAAAATGCCCTCAGAATATGTGGCTCAAAACTCTTTAACGTGTTGCCGAGAGAACTGAAGAAACTCCAGCACATCAACCCGAATAACTTCAAGAACCAACTGAACAAGTTCTTGTGGAAAGTCCTTAACCAGCCATGCGTAGCTGGCTACGAGGGCAGGAGGAGAATGGAAACCAACTCTCTTCTTCACCAAATCCTGCAAATGAGGCAGGATGCTGTAGAGGGGTTGACTGCAAGTTGATCCTGAACCATCGTTCGAAGACATTAAGTAGGACTCAAGTAATATATATATATACATATATATATATATATATATATATATATATATATATATATATATATATATATATATATATATATATATATATATATATATATATATATATATATATATATATACAGGGCGTCCCCAAATGTATACACACTTTAACAGCTGATAGCTCAATTGATGTTTCTTTCTTTCCACGTTAAACCCATTAGAATTAATAATGGCAGTCAGACTAGCTTTGAACAAAGGAAATTCATTCTAAAATGCTACTGGAAGTGTGAAAACGCAGTTGAAGTGCAAAGACAGTTTAGGAGGGAGTTTCAAACAGATCCACCAACGCGACTTACCATCACTCGAATTAGAGATAAGTTTGAAGCCGATGGAACTGTTCAGAATGTCCACAAGAAGCGTTCCAGAAGACCACGGACATCGACAAGCCCCACAAAGAAAGAAAGAGTACTGGAAACGTATCACCAAAGTCCAAGAAAATCTGTGCGGCAAGCGAGTCGTGAGGTAGGAATTTCAGAATCGTCTGTCCAACGCATTTTGAAGCGCTGTCAATGGAAAAGTTACATTCCAAGATTAGTCCATGCTATTAATGAAGATGATCCGGACCGAAGAGTGGAGTATTGCGAGTGGACTTGGCACGATGTGGATGTGGATTGGACGAAGGGGTTTCGTAGAATACCCTCCGCGTTCACCAGACCTCACACCACTAGACTTTTTTTTATGGGGATACTTAAAAGACAAAGTCTACGCTATAAAACCTGCAACAGTCGCTGAATTGAGAGCAGCCATTGAACGAGAATGCACACAAATACCAAACGAAATGTTTCGTGATGTTTGCGATTCCATTGCTTCGCGTTATCAGCAGTGCCTGGACCAGAACGGACGTCAGTTTGAAAACAGGCGTTGACAAAACAATTAAATAATGTCTGTAGATTCTATTACATTTTGAAAATGAAATGTATTTTAATAAACACTGCCTTTATAATTATTTAAAGTGTGTATACATTTTTTGGGACGCCCTGTATATATATATATCTGGATATGTGCATCATTTGCAGCTCGATACGCGTCCAATCGAACTCCACCTGTCGTCAAGTGTTTGTTAATACATCAGGGATGACGATGTAAATTGTAACAATAATTCGGTCACGCAAAACTGTTACATAATTACTCTTCTCCTGACAAACACTGTGTTTCACAAAGCCCCATAGAAAGAAGTCTAGTAGAGTTTAAGTTCCCGTTTTGGGAAATGTATCATGAGGCATTTGTGGCAATGCATAGTTTTCTAATATATAATAATAATATTCACGAGTGCCAGAAACTGGCACAGCGGTCAAGCCAGACTAATACGGCTCATTGTGCTAACTCCCAGATTATTATTAACCAATACCATCGGGAGTTGAACCCCCGATCTCAGTGTTTTCACTTCGTTTATAGGAAAGCGGTGTTCGGTGTTACCCACTGAGCAACATATCATTATATGTAGTAGGAGTCACCGTTGTTTCAGGAACAAACAAAGGCCCAGTCACTCTGTTCTTCCTAACATCATACCACCTATATACATTAGGCGATTTTTTTATGATAATGAGAATCAAAGTTTGTACTGTTGTTGTACGGTTGACGATAGTGTGAATGGGCCTTCATAAATTTGGTGAGTCTGGGTACTAGATGTCGGAAAGCGTTCATGCTAACGTTAATTTGTTATTCCATCTGAAGACCTTTCTCGTATACCTTCAATAAATACGACTGTTACAAGTGAAAGCACGCAAACATTTTAGAATGGCTTCCATAAGCTTTGGTTGCTGGTTTGAGAGAATAATAATAATAATAATAATAATAATAATAATCATTACTTTACGAAATAGTGCTGCAAAAGAGGTAAATTTAAAATTACTGACCTTGACCAGGATTTGTGGAATCTTTAAAATGACAGATGATGAAAAAATATTGGGAGTAATTAGTATTTTTAGGTAACATATTTTAGGTAATTTAATTAAATATGTAATATATTTAAAGTTTCGTATGTAATGCTAGGAAAAAATAATTAGTGTTTTATCAATTATTATTTCAGATGTGTATATACTGTATATATATTTATCATTTTATTATCACAGTATATTAGGTACCATGTCGAGCAAGGCGCGCTCTACAAAAAATGAACATTAGGGCAAAGGGTAAATTAAGCGCTGGGTTATCGGGAGATATGTTAATAAAGTTATGGAAAAGAATTAGTATCTGTGAATAAGGTTCCGTTGAATATTCACCACGGATGTATTCATCGCTCAAAAATTCACCGTCGAAAATTCATCCTGGAAAATTCATTGCTCGAAAATTCATCGACGCGAATATTATTTGCGGAAAAATTCATTGCGGCGATTATTCATTGTGAGAATTTTTCAGCGTTACGAAGATTATGTTACGAGTATTCCAGAAAGTTCTCGTGAACACTCGTGAATACTCGTAAATACTCGCGTTTAAGGAAAGGGCAGAAGATCCAATTTTATCATATACCATATAATATTGCGAAATATATTGATAGTAAAATAAATCCCCAAAATTGACCAGCGTATATATATATATATATATATATATATTGACGTTGCTAAAAATTTTTTCGTTGAACATATTTCATGGCGAGACGAATCTTTGTAACGCTGAAAAAATATCGCGATGAATATTCGTTGCGATGAATCTTCAGGGATGAATTTGGCATCATGAATATGTCCGAGGTAAATGTTCTTGCCACGACGAATAGATAATAAAGAACTTACAGCATAGTTTAATTTTTTCTGCAGTATTTCAGCATTTCTTGAAATAAAGATGTAGCAATTAAAGAGAAGATAAACTCTGATAGAATCTACAGTGAATTTAAACTACAATGATAAGGGTATTTCCATTTTCGAGAGTAGGAAGAATAATATAATGAAGTATTCTTTATAAATATAAGTATAAGTATTCTCTATAAATTGTCTTTGTTCTAAATCGGTTTCTGCTTTCATGGATAATCATGATTCACGTAATTACGTACATTTTTTTTTGTATGAATTTAATTTTTGGTTTTCGCAGAAATAAAGTTGAAATTATGAAAGCAAACTTGAGCTTATCTGAAGCATTTCATAAAAGCAAAATGCTAATATAAAATTCAACAATCAGTGTATGTATGCGAGTGCAATGTCCATACTAATGATACTAATAATTCTACTACTAATAATATTACTAACTATACACGTACGAAGCTTAAGGACGAAAAAATATCTGCATGTTCTCTCAAATCATCATAAAAAGGAAAGGTCTAAGAAGCGTTAGAGCGAGGTTACCTTTACAAGAATGTTTGGTAGCCGCTGTAAAAGAGGCTTGCCTTCAACGCTCACCCTCGGAGTGCCATGGATAGCCTTATCTTCGTCTTCGGACTCTCCCGACGAGTCCCTGTTGGACCTCCCCCTTGTCTGCATCATCTTCGGAGCTGCAGGAGGCTTTATGGAAAGCGAAGAAGTGGACTCTGCAATATCCTTCCGAGATTTTCGATTAGATTCTTTTGATTTCTTGACCTTAACCGAATTTGTCGTTGGTGCGATTAAACAGTCGGAGGATTTTTGTTTAATTGGAGAAGTTTCCCGGTTTTTGTTCGTTCTTTTAAGGGTTGAGTCGCTGGAAGACGAAGGAGGGGATTTATCAGAGTCTTTGAGTGGTTTGTTGGTTGGTTGTTGTTTAGTTTTTGTGTCGTCTTTTGATGTAGATGGTTCATTAGATTTGTTTTGCACAGATATGGCCCCATTTTGTTCTTCTGAAACCTCATCCTTGTTGTTGGACTTCGTGGGTGTGGAAGTTGGCAAGATTTCCTTATTGTCCCCTGTGTTTGAATCATTTGGTTGGACTTTCATTAAAGGTCCTGAAAAAAATTCACACATTTAATATATTAATATCTATATAACAATTTTTAACTTAGTTAATTACTAATTACGTAAATTAACTTTCTGGGCTACAAAAGCTTCACGGATAAAAGCTCACCGTCGCTTTTTGAAGGTGTTATTAAAGAGGAGGCAGCTTTTTGTGGTTCTACAGCGATGTCCTTGCGAGTATCATTAGGAGCTGGTTTTGATTGAATGATACTCTCGTAGTCAGCTGAGACCTGCTCTTGCTCTTGCTTTTCACCTTTTACTGCGTTTGGAGAGTCATTATAGTAAGTATGACGAGTATTGTAGTAGCTATGATTTGATGAAGACTTTTTATCAGCAGTAGAAGCACTGGGAATAGATATAGGACCTGAATAGGAAGCAACGGCTGGAAGGATTGAAGATTGCTTTGCAGGTTCTGGTTTGACTTGAGCAACGGGAGTGGAAGTGTTCGGCGAAGAAGAATTGGGTTGGGAAGCTAGCTTTGAGCCTATTGAAAATGGAATACATATGTAAAAATTTACTGGCATGCTACTACTATCCGCAACTCAGTCCTACTAAATATGGTTGGTAATCACTAATCACGCCATAAACCTTAAAAATTTATATTTATTCTATACTCGTCTAAAAATTTTGTATATGCTAAATTCTCTCTGCAATTCCTTATAAAGGCTAAAATTAGGTTAGAGATCTATCGTGATGTACATTTAATTTTTGTGGAGTGTGTAGCAGATAGTCAAAATATGGATAGAGTGACATCACACCTATATGCATGGAAGGTCGTATTCTCTGAAAGGGAACTTAAAATACTGACACTCATCCAGTTATGCTCTCTTAACCTCACTTATTTGCTTTAATTTTTATTTCTTTTCGATAAGAGTGATTCAATATTTCAAAGGTTTCAGTAAGAGTAAAAAGAAACCTTTTCGCTACGTATTTAGATTTTTGGGGGGCGGGGTGTGTGGGGAAGGTACCTTCAAAAGTGCAAATTATTCACTAAAAAATGAGTCTTTATTTGAGAATTTTTTCATTTTTATAACTTAACTTTATCTTAAAATTTACAAATATGACATCAGAAATGCTTTGAAATTATATAAAACCATGAAAATTACAGTTTTAGGAAAAAAATTAATGCCTTCGTAGAGTAAAACGTTTATTGAACGCCATGGGGTAAATCCGATTGCCGCAGTTAATGGGTAGGAATGTGCAATCGGATATGTCCGACAGCCGCAGCGAAAGGGTTAAATTCAGGATCTCCGAAATGAAGCTCACTTTCTTTTTTTCTGCACAAATTCTTAAACATACTCCAGTAATGCTGGGCTCTCCACAGAGCCGATTTGTCGGAGCTCTACTATAGAAACTGATCATTTCTTTCATGCTACCATGATCGCCACTTCAATCTCATTTATTAAGAGAAGGATTTTTTATAAAAAATGGATGTGTAAAGCGTCAGAAATGAAAAGTAGTATGTAAGCATTTTGTAAATTATTCATCCTACTTACTTTTAGCTGATGAGCGAGAGAGAATGCGGCCCGATTCTGTTCTTTCGCTAATTTCCTCTGAAACCGAATTGAATTGAAAGCAATTCGATGGGGAAAGTTAGCAAGAAATAAGTCATTAATTTAGTTTGAATGAAAAAGAGTTAAAAAAAAATTTATTTAGAAAATAAACTTAAAATTTATCGCAAATTTTATTTAAAAAACTAAAAATTTAAAAGAAAAATAAAGTCAAAGCAGTTTTATTCAACTAAAAACTAAAAAAAAAAGCTAATAACCCACTATGGACAAATTTTTTTTTTGTAAGGATCGTGTTACGAGCTGTTTGTTTGAAATTTAATATTTCGTATCAGTCTTTCAATAAAGGGTTAAAAGAATTGTGCTCGGTAAAGATTGGCTGTAAAGATTACGAGCAATGAATTCATAACTACCTTCCTCAGGAATTGTATCCAACGATCTCAAATAGTCTTCCTCCGATTCAGATGCCACTGCGTTGAAAAGAGCAAATAAAAAATAAAAGATGGTAAGTTAACAAAGGAAAAATGATAACGAGGTTTTCTGGTAAAAGTTTATAAAAACGTTTAGAAACGTACCAGTTGGTGTATCGTCAGGCGCTTCTTCCGGGTCAGGAGTTGACGTTGGCGATGTTGGAGTTTCTACACGAGGACTGTTTTCGCTGGAAACGGAATCTCCACGAAAGGAAGATTCTCGCGCCATTGCTTTTGCGATCGCTTTACCTACGATCTGCGTTGCCTTCTGGACATTTACGAAACTCCCCTGGGGAGGAACGTTCGTCGACAACTCGTCCGAATTCACATCAGCTGCTGAAGAGCTTCTTCCATCGATAGGAAGTTCTTCGGACTCGCTTTCATCTTCCTTTTCTGTCTCCGCAGTTGCACTGACGGATTCGAGCTCTTCATCTGAAGGATAATGTAAGACTTTTTGCGATTAATTTTAATCGTGACTTACGTCGTAGTTAATTGAATATGACTAACATTACTGGTAACTATTTATAGGTAAACTACAAATAAGAGAACACAAACTGCAAAGAAAGTCTGGTGAAAAAGGGGAAAAAAAATTCATTTCAGGTAACCATCAACAGAAGTCGATAAAATGGTATATTTTTCTAGAGGGGAAACAATGAGGTGTGAATTAACGTGTAAGAATTAAGGTACTGTGTATATACAGTATACATATATATATAGCATAAAGGACTATATATTACAAAAATTAAGAAAAAAAAATGTAGCTGAGGAAGCTATTCAGTCCAAAGCGTCTGTCATTTGTCGAGAGGAGATTTATAAATTTTGAATAAAATGATTTTTTCCATAGATTCGACTCAGAATTTCTGCGAGTCCTTGAATGAAATCACTGAAAATGTCTCTGGTATTAAGATCCCTTCCTTATCGAAAAACCAATTGAGAGACAAAGTTTGTGGTTGTTAGGAAGTCATTGTCATGTACCTGAGTACCTGACTCCTTACTTTTATTCCTCGAGGGAGAGTCGTGTTGATCCTCTTCAGAGCTTTGGTGTACCGTCATCTGGTCGGTTTCGATCGTTTGAGCTTGAACGTCTATATTTGTTCCTTTGCCGGACGTTTGGGTCACGGAGAGACTCAATCTTCCTGTTGTGACATTGACTGATTCATCTTCTATACTTTCGCCATTTTCATTCTCATTTTCCTCTTCATTTTCATTTTCGTCTTCAAGGTCATTTTCGTCTTCAAGGTCATTTTCCTCTTCATTGTTATTTTCTTCTTCAAGGTCAATTTCCTCTTCAATGTTATTTTCCTCTTCAATGTTATTTTCCTCTTCAATGTTATTTTCATCGTTAATTTGTACAGTTTCTGTCGCTTCATTTACCATTTCTTTTACTTTCTCGTTGACGGTAGTTTCGGAGTAACTTTCGTGTTCATTCTTAATAGCTTGTGGTAGTTCACCGGCTCGGTAATTCTGACTCGAGTTTTGTTCATTTTTCGGGTATAATTCCGGCTCAACAACTTCCTTTGAACTACCTTTCAACGAGTTTGACGGGTTCTTACTCGTAGCTTTTGAATTGTTTTTGACGTTAGAATGAGGTGAGTCGGTTTTTCTACCCCCTTTTCTAGAACTGTTGTTAGAGTGTTTGGGTAATTGTGCAGTGGGTTGCAAAGTGAGGGAATTTTCCTCCTCCACTGGAGAAGATTCTTCATTCTCGCCATAGTCGGCTACAGTTAAATCAGCGAAATGCCCGTAAGCCTTTAGAGGATGAACCACCACATCTGCGGAGACGGATGTGGTGATTAAACAGACAAGAAGAATGGGCAAATGGTCCATCAAGTCAAAGGAAGTGTAACGTCCAAAAGTGTATACATAAATATGCAATGACGTTTTAATGATTACATATATATATATACAAAGTGGCACTCAAAATATTTGGCCAATTTATCATTGCTTTTATCATTTTAATAATAATAATAATAATAATAATAATAATAATAATAAATATGTAAATGCGATTTAGAGAGTTGGACAGAATTGTTTTTGCTTCAAACTGGGATACTAATTTGTATTTTTAATATTCTCAGAGAATTAACTAAACGAACTATTAAATAACTTCTAAAATGTATGCTGGCAAGCCTAAGTGCGCCTGAACGTATGGGAAAATTCTGTTTACATGTAACAAATTAGTGTACGTATAGTTACGTATATACTAAAATGACTTGGAGACCTTTCTTTACTCTTAAGTCTCCTAATTGTGATGATGTCGTGTTTGTATACGATCTGTGGTAAGCTGTTTAACTGCGTTACGTGCGTCGTTCCATTTTGTTATTTGCTGTTTCATAAGAGAATATTTATACTCAGATTTTGAGTGAATCAGGCAAAGTGTTAATCAAAATCTTATGTAAGGCGAAAAGTTATTATTCCATGTACCAAATTAACAATGAGTATTCTAATCAAGGCTGAAAAAAATTACAGAATACTCGTTGGCGAAAGTATGGTCTACAGGTAGCAAGCATTACAAGACGACCTGGTACTGGCCGGTCACGTCCTGTTCGCACAACAGAATACATCATTGTTGTCAGTGAACTGAACTGCAGCCAAGGAAATGAATCGGGCACCAGCAAGGACGCCCATCGAACCTCCAGACTCACACGCAGGCATTTCATGACGATCCGTGCAGCGGATACCAATATTTGATCTCAATTTAAAGGTGTTTAACAGAGTACCGATGTATAAACTAAAGGTAGGAATGAAGAAAACGTGAATGGACAGATGTAAACGACTGTTGATAAAACTTTGTACCAAGCAGTTCAACAAAATCTAATTTTCTGAAGAGAAGCTTTTCCAAATATTGAAAAAAAAATAGTATACCCATTTGAAGACAACTAAACCATCTACCAACTATCTAAACTGCAATTATATATATATATATATATATATATATATATATATGTGTGTGTGTGTGTGTGTGTGTGTTTTCCTTGTATAGCATAATTTTCTGAACTTGAAATAATATAAAACATAACTGTTTGTTAGATTTTGTCGTCTGTATTGTTTTTAAATTCACGGAATGTCTCATGGCTTCTATGAAAAGAAATACAATAAAAATATAATGAGTTTTTTTTATCGCTCGTTAAAAATATTTCTAAAGAAAGTAATCAATTTGGAAATCAGGAGACTGAACAGATTGGAACAACTTGCATATATTTTTCCATTGTGAGTTCCATAATGTATAGAAATCAGAAATTTTAGTGACTTGAATTTACTCAGAATTAAGTCTAATAACACTAGTAACGGATACATACAAATATTATCAGTGCCACGTTTAAAGGTGCCATAAGTAGTAATTGTACATGCACGCTGAACTTCTGAGGGATAAACTAAAAATACTGAATAGTGTCATGCCAATTTTATATATATATATATATATATATATATTATATAATATATATATATCAGTAGTCTTGAAGTAAACTGTGCGTCAAAAAATCAATACAAAGTATAATTAACATATGTTAGAATAATTATTAGTGAGATCGTACTACGATAGATAGAATGAAGGAATAAAGTCTAGTAAAGTAGAATATAAACAAAATAATTAATAATAATAATAATAATAATAATAATAATAATAATAATAATAATAATAAAAAATCTAATGTAATTTTAGTCAAAATTACAGTTAAGAAAAGGGAAGGTAAAAACTAATTCTGAAAACTATTTCTACGCGTACGACCTTACCTTCTTCTCTGATGAATTGAATTTCTTCGGCGACTTCTCGGGTATTTTGGGCATCCTTTTCATCCTGTGGCTCTTCTGAGAATAAAATATTAAAAGTAATTTTGGATTTCACTGGAATACTTTTCTCAGAAAATGAAGACATTTTATTTCACTGCTAATGGGATTATTGGAAATAACTTTTTGTTAGTTTTGGAAAGTATTCGTGAGATAAAAAAAAGGTCTTTTGTTTTTAACTTCATGGAAATGTACAGGGTGGGGCACGGGAAC
>JAJOZX010001814.1:535000-798762 GCA_023014485.1 Bathynomus jamesi
CAAAGGACACCCAAAGGACAAATCAAATAGTTTACAGGGAAAAGTGTTTGGGGGGGGGGGGAATAATAGCTTTTAGTTAGTTTGTAAAGAGAAGAAATAGTTACCTCTTACTTTTACACAGATGTTATTATATTAAAATAGATTGAAAATATATTACTGAGAGAGTTTTGTGATTGAGAAAGAGCTGGTATTAGTCATCGGACTTTCGACTGGTTTATTGTACCATCTCGTGCGGGGGATATAAATTTAACGATATTTTCGAAAATACTGACAACTTTAATCCATGCATCATTTGGAATATACGAACACATGCTAAAAGAACTTCATCCTTATTATCTAAATCATCATAAACGTTACCCGCACATTAGAGAATTTACAAAGATTTATTTTTTTTTAAATGTATTCAATAGGTCTGGTATCTTTAATACATAAATTTTGTAAATAATTTGGATTTAACATAAAATGAATTCAGTACTGCGCAATACATCCACTGCAGTATAATGCAGTAACAAATAAAAGAAAGATCGAAAAAGATACAAACAAGCATTTATGACTTCTAAAATAATGAAATTTAGATTAAAATTGACGTTAATAGTTAAGTTCTCGTTTCATCTGATTGAAAAGTGGTATAAAGACGTACTTTTATGGAAATTTGACAATTATTTCATTGATTTATGGTGTGAAATGGAATTTTTTTTAATTCCATTTGCTATGAACAATTACGAGTTTTAATCCTAAATACCTATAAATGATTAATTTCAAGGCACGTAAAATAATAATTTGGAAGTTAAAAAATAAAAATATTCTTTATTAAAATAAACTTTTTAACTATAAATAATATAAATGAAAAGTAAGTTAATGCAAAGAATGAATCATTAGAAAGTAAATATAATTTTTTTTATTAATTATGCAATATTAGAAAATAAATTAAAATTTAACACTGTCTTAATAAACCTTAAAATTATTCAAGCGGAGAGTTTTGCAGTCTAAGTTTTAAAATAAAAATAAACAATGCTCTAAATGAGAAAGGTTTGGAATAAATCTTTTGAGGTAGGATCAAGGAGGGTGTAAACTACGATATCACAACACTATTTTAAAAAAGATCCGTGATGCAGGGAGCTTGGCAGTTATGACGCTAGAGGAACCTACAAAAACTAAAAAAATACTGACACTAGAATTTTTTTTTTTTTGAACGATGGCACCGACAAAAAAAAAAGACCAACGAAAAAAAATATTTCCTACCCTCATCAGAATCAAAAACGACATTTTCGTCTGGCGTTTCCGTTTCTCCTTCAAGAATCGCCTGCACGATCTTTCTCTTTAACTCTTCGGATATTATTGGAACGCCTTCGTCTTTTTTAGGAAGACTTTCGCCCAGCTTTTCGAGAAGAGGAGTCACGAAATTGGCGTAAATTTCGTTTTGCGTCTCCTCATTCGTTTGAGAGGAAGAAGAAGGGAAGCTACTTCCGACATTAACGTACTCGTTCGAATCCGAGAACTGACTTTCTGTTATTTCTGTTTTGTTTTTTAAGCAGGTTTTAATAGGTTTTAATAGGTTTTAATAGGTTTGCAATAATTTAGAATAATAACCTTCCATTGCATATAGAGAACCAAACTTCATCAATACACGGAACTTTATATTCGTATAAACTCCTTAATGGGAAGGTCTTTTATCAGTTAACCCCCGTCCCCAAAGGAAAGAATAAATAAACAAAAAAATTGAAGTTGCATAAGCGAGAAATTAGTAAACTCTTCATAAAGGTGGACACGATGTACTGTCTGGACCTTCTTTTCAAATAAAAACCTACTAGGGAGAGCCTAGTGGTAAAGCGTCAAGCTATTATTTTTGACGGTCCCGAGTTCGTGTCACGGATCATCAGCGAATAAGGTGCTCTTTGAGTTTTTTTCCTTAGTTGGGTATATACTAGTTCCGATCCCACGTAAATCTGTCGGTCCCCACCATTACGTGACCTTTGCCGTTAAAGAGTTCAAATAACCCAAAACCAAAAATTTAAAATAAAAAAAATTCTCAGAAATTTTTTCCCCATTTTTTTTTTTTTGAGGGGGGTGGATTGGGGTCAACCGAAAAAAAAAAAACCCTCGCCTTATATAAATATTAAATGAATATGCAATAAAAGGTTTTTATAATTTTTTTTTCATAATTTAATTTTATATACTTCATTAAAGATATTTTAAATTATGATCAACCGCTTTATAAATTAATTATAGAAAACACTTCGAAATTAAGTCTTTTAATATCTACAACCAAAATTTATGACATGCACCACTGTTATTATTTAATCACAGAGAATTGATAAATGTGTGCAGTAGAAAATATAAAACAAGGAAAAAAAAAATGCGAGAAATTTAAAAAAAATACTTTTTAAGTATTACATCTAAAAAAAAAAAAGAGCAAAAAAAAAAAAAAAAAAAAATTATAAAAGAGTAATGACCTGCGATTTGGGGAGATTGTCCTTCCTCTTTTAAGATTCCTTCTTCTTCTTCTTCTTCTTCTATTTCTATCTCTTCTATCTCCTCTTCTTCCTCTTCTATCTCCTCTTCCATATCCTCCATTTCCTCCTCTTCTATCTCCTCCTCCTCTCCCTCTTCTTCCTCCACCTCTTCTTCTTCCTGTGACCCCTGAACCGGTTTGGTTTTTTCCGGTTCTTCAGTTTCCTCCAGTTTTTTGGGAGTGGTTTTGGTCTTGTCCTGGAAGGCAAACAATTTAAGTGTCATGAACTAATGTACTTTAAACGAGATAAATTTATGTTTCTAAAAATTATATATTATATATTTTTATTATATATTTCATTATATTTCATTATATATTATATATATTTCATTTTATATATATATATATATATATATATATATATATATATTTCATTATATATTTTTCTCACGAACGAGAGAAATATATCATAAAAACGTACAGAGTATCCATAAATTATCTTTACAAATTTAATTAAGTTTCAAATGAATTTGTAAAGATAATTTATGGACACCCTGTACTTTAATGGAGTGTTCAAATGAAACATTTGATTTAAGTGGTCGTTATACTTAACATTTCACTTCAGAGACTAGAAGAATTTGAAAAGGTATAGTTTGAATGTCCTTAGAAAAATTGGTACTTCTGCATGTATGTCGGGTTAACATTATTCCTACGACGTGATTAATTTAGGTTAGATTAAGTTAGGTTAGGTTAAGTTAGTTTTTTAAGTATCGAACAATGTCCTGTCGACCAAATGCCGTAACATGAAGGAAGATAAGCACTGTATATTTCTTATGTAATTATAACCAGTGATGGGCATCGATACATGAAAATCGCTAAAACGATACCGATACATCGATACATGAAGAACGTCTTAGGCGATACCGATACGCCGATACTTTCTAGATGTCTTAAGCGATACCGATACCGATACATGCATCGCCGGTACACTTTTATAATTATTCATTTAATATGTAGGTATTAGATATTATTGTTTATACTAGTAATTTGTACGCACTGTAAGTAAAATCAACGACATTTTAATGGGTTTTATAGATGTAAATAAAAACAATTGCTTTATTTAATGAAAGTATATTTTAATTTTGTAGGATACATGAATGACTGAAAATATTACACTAACAATTAAAAGTAATTACTATTACCCTTCAAAAATACCAGCTGGCTAAACATCTGGTCAGACAGTCTATTCCTTTTTGGAGCGTGAATGTGACCAGCCAAACTAAACAACCGTTCTACAGGAGCAGAGGATGGTAGTGGTGTGTTATACTTCAGGAAGACCCGTAGAATTCCTGGGTACTGCCTCAGAGATTGGAGAGAATGACTTCCGTCACCCAGATACTGTAAAACTTCCATCTCAGTGGAATCTTGGGTTGCAGAGACATTAGTGGAAGCAGACTCATAACAGAAGAAATCATCTGCACTTCCGTCAGATGCAGCATCACTTAGTTGTTGCTGGGGGTCTGCTCGCTGAGGCTCTTAACAGCATTAACCAACATTTCTTGAACCCTCTTTTTGACAATGCTAGTATTAAATTTGCCTTTTATTGTCATCCACTTTAACTTGAACAGAGGATTTGAAGACGATGCCAGTATTCCTGCTTTACACTCATGCGACGCATCAAGGCACAGAAATTTTTCAAACCGCTTAGTGAACCCTACTGTGACTGCATTGAGAAGTGGCTGACAATGACGCAATGCCTCCGAATTCAAACGCTCTAGCTTCTTCTCTACAGCTAACAATGTCGGAAGCAGGCAACCGTAAAAACATTCTTTGTCGGACTGCAACCTATCAAGTGCTGTTGCAATGGGTTGTAGTACGGTTAGGTATTCCTGGAGAAAATCAAGCTCATTTTCACGAAATGTTGGCAGTCCTAGTTGTTTCATTGTTTCATTTAGGACACTTTTATGCTTCAACAGAACTGATAAACTGTCGAACAAGGAGTTCCATCTTGTGACGCATGGTAATGTCAACTGACATTTTAGAGTTTCCTGGATTATTTCGGCTGTTTTAGGCTTGCCACAGAAATTCCAAAGGGCTGAACACTTCCCCATGGCAGTATGGTATATTTTTGCATAAGGTCCTTTCAGCGCAGATTTTGCATCGGTGGTGCACACTAGACTGAGTGTGTGTGAGCAGCATCTCAAATGTGTTGAAAGAATGAGTGGGCGTGGCCAATAGTGTTGCAACACCAATGAGCGTTTCTATATTTATATGAGCGTTTCTATATTATGAGCGTTTCTATATTATGGTTAATTAATCTCAATAACACAAGTACAAACGTGTTTAAACGTTGCGCCGTACTGTGTGACGTGACCAGTAGAGTGGTACTGTCATTAAATAAATATTTAATAATATTATTATTTATGTATATTCATAAATATAACTCAGTAGTGTCATATTATAACATCTATTTAAATATTTAAAAATTCTTATTAATGTATCGATGTATCGAAGTATCGATTTTTTTCGATACATTTAAGAAAATTGACCTTAGCGATACCGATAAATCGATACTTTTGTCAAGTAGCTAAAGCGATACCGATACCGATACAAAAGTATCGATCGATACGTATCGGCGATACATGTATCTAGATACTGCCCATCACTGATTATAACATGTAACAAACATGTTTATTAAAACACTCTGAATATGTACAGTTGTTTCAAAAGGTCCTATCTTGAAAAGCATTGTTTCTTACTGATAAATATCTATAAGAAACATGGAGCTTCACGATGCAGAACTTTTTGAAATCAGTATGTATCCATATTCTTAATGGCATAATGCAATAATATAATAATTAATAATAATTATTAATAATAATAATAATAAGGCTAAAAGTTATTGGTGAAACTAACTTGAAATATTTCTGGCGTTTGGTTATAGCTCAATAAGCGACGTGTAACTCCAAATTTCAGCAAACTTAATGGGTCGATCAAAGTAGAAAACCGCCAAGACGGGTGAGCCGATCGAGTTTAAACATAAGTCTCCCTCCACTCACCCTCCCCTCTCCTCCCTCTTCCCCATTCCCCCTCCCCTATCCACCTTAAAGGAATAACGCGCAATTCTCGTGTCATCCGTTGACGTCGTCAGATGTAATGAGTAAAATGAGAATATATAATATCAAATTCGTTAATTGAAGGGAAACTCGATTAAACAAAAAATTAAAACGAATATTCACCTCCATGAACCCTCCCCAAATCTTGCTGAAGAAGGAACCGATTGGATGTATTTTGTTGAGGTTGAGGAACGCTTGTTCAGAGTCCCCTTCGTGGTCAGCCAAAGCGCTGATGATGTCCTCTCTTTTGAAGTTTCCTTTGCTGTCGATTTCGTTGTACTTTTAAGGAAGAAATATTTCTATTTATAAATGTCCATTACACAAAGGAAATTTAGTATCCTATTTATATCCATTAATGACTATATACTCGTACATCCCTTAACATCTTGTATTTGTGATGCGTACCAATTCATATTACGTTCGTCATTTCAGGCTATGCACCATATGAAGTAAAATAAAATCACATAAAATATAAAGAATCCTACTGGAGATAGTAAGTACCAATTGTAAACTTGTTCTTTTTAATAAAAAACAAATGAAAAATTATAAAAACACGATGTTTCCCCGTAAAATGAAGTTCTCCATTTTCTGATCTTAAATAAATCTTAAAATTGAGAAAGACGGGGATTATTCCAAGCCACTTCTGAGAAACGGAGGAGAGACAATGACGAGCTCGTTGTTCATAAGTTCTTTGCCTCGACCATGAGTTCACTGGCTCGATGACCGAAGCATTTAAAGGTCATTAAATGACTCACCCAACCAACCGAACGATCTTATTAAATTACCCTTTTCTGCCTCTCTTCAACGCATTCAGTAACCGCGGCCCAAATGTCTCCCTTGTGAACTCTGAGTGCCTTCTTTGCCTCCGTCGACGAGATTTTCCCAATGTCATTCACCTTCCTTTCGAGGCCGTAATTGCTGGCCAGCGTCTTCACCGTATCCACCATGTGACGCCAGTTCTCCTGCAGCCATTCCACCGGACTTTTATTCTTCTCGCTCAGAGTTATAGCTACTGACACCTCCTCGGGATTGTAGCCTAGTTCCTCAGCCTCCTTCACATGCAAAAGGAGATGAAGTATAATTAAACATTAGACATTTATGATGTTGACGAGTGTTTTGGTCTGGAATTTTATTTCAGAAAACTGATATTTTAATTATCACGTATTTACAAAGAAAAAAAAACAATAAAATGGGTATTTTAATAATACTAGCTAGACGTTGGAGTGCAATTTGAAATGGCTGGAATGTGGTCACAAAACCAGCTTCCCCTATTATAATCATTGGTACTATGATATCGGTTCGTACAGCAGGTTCGAGGGGCCAGAATAACACCACTGACGCCCATAGGTGTAGGGGCCCGATTTTGTCCAAGGAGTGTAAGCAAGTTTTGCTCGGAAAAAGAAGCGAAACCGAAAATCGATTTTTACGTCATATTTTTATTAAACACTATTTGTAGGTATACATGACTGTACAAAGGCTGAGCACCAAACAAACTACAACAATAGAGTAAGTTGTAACAGGTTATATCAAATGGGGTACTTAAATACTGCTGTTTCGCGACAGGTTTTCCTTTCTATACTCAAATATTGCATGGTTCAAGATCTGAAGACAAACATTTCGGGCAAAGAGATGATGTCCTATATGAAAACCATAAAAATTTTTCGGGTGAAATGGTTGTCATTGAAAATATGTGTACTGGGCTTTTGCCCGAAATTTCGGGTGTAATTGTCCGAAAAAATTCAGTCACGCTGAATTTGGGGTTTCAACTGACACCCCTGACCGCCCCTCCGCCTCCTACGCCTATGCTGACACCTCATTAACGATAGATTATGGACTTTTGGATAACCTACATGAATGCAGTTAATGTAATTTTCCTACCCGCAGTATCTGCACGAGCTGAAGTCCTTCCTCCTTCATCGCCTTCTGCTTCCTTCTGGTGATCAGTTCCTCCACCGTCAGATATTTTTCATCAATTTCTCCCTCTTCATCGGAAGCCAAGAGAACGTTCTCTTTTGTTTTGTCTTTAGAAGGCTTCGAGAACAGTTTTTTCTCTACTTCATTCTGTTTGCAAACAATCAGGAGTTAATTTATTTGAAATAAACCTCGACACTTACTGGTGACTTTTATGCATTAGGATTTCATTTTTCTGTAATTATATAAAAAGGTGGTCAGTGCCGGTAGTTCAGTAGGTAACCGTTTTCCTATAAGCGAGGGTCGGGGATCGGGATGTTGGCTAATGGATCGCATTAGTTTGGCCTGAGTGTTATGTTAGTTTTCTGGCCCGCCTGACTGTTGTTATTACATTAAGATTTGTTTATATAAACTTTGTAATTTTTAAACATCATTAAATATTTTCGAAACATTAAATCGAATGTTGTCTCTGCCTCAAACTTACTTTATTTTAAATGTAATGAAAATAACGTCCAAAAATTTTTCATAAATTTCGAATTTTTTTTACATCTTTACCTAAAAATTCGTCAATCCCCTTCACCTCTTTGTGAAACGGCTTCGATACGTAATATTATTATTGTTATTATACAAATTGTAAAAGAACTTTCCTTCATCGTAGATTTTGAAAGAGAATAAAAGGCAATCAATCTCTTTCTCTTTGAGGATATCATCAAAACTGTATTTTTATCGAATTTACTAAAGAAAAAATATGTTTTATGGTTTCAGCTGAAATAACACATAAACCAGTTATTGTTGGTTGGTTCAAATGACTTCATTCGGCCACGAAAGGGTCAATAAGACATTTAAAAAAATAATGGTTAAAATATTGGTTAACTCAGCCAAAGACTGTCCCAAGTTAGAAATGGGAAGAAGGGTGCAGTAACGAGCTCGCTGCACGTATTTTATTGGGTTCGATCCAATTCCCTTTTTAAAAGGGAGGCTTATTTTTCCCAGTTGGTAGCGTTACTGGCCATTTCAGCGTCCTATGGTGGACGAAGGACGTAAAATGGCACACCCAACCACCCAATATTGGTCGGTGTACCATGAACTTACCTCCTTTTCTGCGCGAGTTTGATGAATACGAGATGAAAGAGCCTTTCCAAACAAATCATAGAAAGAAGGGAAAAGATAAGAATGATATTATCTACGAATAGAAAGTATTTTTATAGCAATTAAAGAATAATTAAGAAATAAAATAATATACTAATATTATTAGAAATTAAACTGTGCATTGTTGATATAGAGGAAAGCGGTGTTTACAATGAAACTACATAACCATTCAGTAGAGAATTGACGAGAATATACGATAGAGTAGTAGCTCCTCTAGTTTGTTATAATTATATTTTACATCATACTATTGCAGTTTTAATGAAGGATAAAATGAATGAAAGGCGTTATTCATACAATAATAAAATAATGAAACATGCATTCAGAGTAATAATTATTACTACTGAGTTGAGTAACACCGAATAGCGATTAATCTACGTTCTAAGCACAAACTAATACTATTTATGCTCTCAAATGGCACAAATTTGGATAGAAATGCTTGACGTTGGAATTCAAATCGGAAAGTACTGGACAAATATACAGGGTGAACCAAAAGTCCAATCCCAGATGGAATATTTATTAGTTTAGTAAGTGTTCCGTAATAATGTTTGAGGCTAATTAACTGTCTTCGTGACGGTAAAGGTCATGTGACGGAGGGGACCTACAGCTTTATACGTGGGAACCAAACCATATAAGGGTAGATACAACATATGAAAGCGGAGGAGGGTCGCCCATTTAACTACTGAACAGATCTAACGTCGCTTAATCCCACTAATATAACGGGAAAGAGTGTTGGGACGTGTCCACGACGAACTTCAGTAAATGTTCAAACTACAGGACGTGAAGCCGTATACACATAAGTTCTCTTACATAAATTGGCATAAATATTTCGTAACATTCCAGTTGGCACACTTCTTTCGAATGTTCATTTGTTGTGAGGTCACCTGAAGCCTGTGGTTTACAAGTCACGCTCACGCACCACTGAGGAACTAAAAGTGAACATTCAAAACAAATTTGCCAACGTCTCTAAATAAAATATTACCAATGGGTCTGCGGTAGTTTATGTAAAAGAATTGGTACACGTAAATGGCTTCACGGCTTGCAGTTTCAACATTTAGTAAATTAATAAATATTATACATGGCACCGGACTTATATAATTTATGAGTTATGAGCTATATGAACATAAAGAAATACTGTCCTTAATTAAATTACTGTACTGCGTAGTTCTGGGGGAAAGTTTCAGTTTCAATACTGGTATCGTAAACCAGTGTAAATAAATGGTACACGTAGAAATTAAATATTTTTATCATAAACACTTAATTTCTTCGTGTGGATTTCATTTACTTTATTTTGTTTTCTGACGAGGTTGTATTGCCTCATTTATTACTGGTATTTATGAGTTGTATAGCGTATTATAGCTATTTGAAAACCACTGGAGAAGAAACATCTTGTACTATTTGTCCACAAAAGGATTACATTTTTTTTTAAAAATATTTCTTTCTAAATTTGGCCAATAAAGTGCGGGAATAAAATGTTTTACAGATTTTTCTTTTTAATTTGTTATAGGGCCTACTTTAGAAAGAGCCAAACAAAAGGTCTTATGTTCAAGGTCGTTTTAATTTTATTGAACCACGGTACACTGGGATGTATTAGAAGGTTTAATTATTATGGAAAGAGAAAAGACAATAATGTGAGGAACTAGGAGCTAGCGGGACTGAAACCCTCGTCGCGTGGTTTCAATATCAACGGTCCTACCGATCACGCCATCCAGAACCCAGAAAACGGCTCGTTCGAGCGAGGCCAGTATTTTCACTGTTTGACTATGCTCCCTTCAACTCCCTCGCCTTTATTGCTTTTTTCCCTTTCCAGTTTATTTAAGTGCGGTTATTGCACTTAAAATACATTTACATTGTTTAATTACTTGTATAATTTAGTGTTGTTTATTAAAGAATATACTGTAATGCTAAATATATATTAGAGAGGATCATCTTCTTACGTCTGTAAAACATTTATTCTATTCGAGGACTCTTCCTTACCTGATCTGAAACTGATCTCGTAAGAGGAACAGCGTCTGGTTGTGACAGGGCATCTTGGAAAGTAAGAGTATCGTAGCTTTCGCCTCCCCCTTCTATAGGAGACGTTGTTAAAGTAACTGAAGAAGGTTTTCCCACCAACTCCTCTTCGTTACACTGGTCTCCTTCGTCAAAGACCTGAGAGTCGTAAATATTTTTTCATCTTTGTTTTTTATTCGTGTTCACCATTGATATACTTACCCATGGACGACACAATGAAAACGCAAAATACCATTCGTATAAATAACACGATACCATCTACACACAACCCAAATATGCCTTACGGAATATTTTATTTGGAGTGTAAAAATCCACGTACCCCAATATAATTCCAAATATATTGAATAAATTTAGCTATTGTAGTCGTAGCAAATTTTTTTTTTTGTATCATAGGAGAGCATACGTATAAAGAGAATTACCAGTATTAGTTTGCATTAACATTTAATTTTTCTAACCCCGTCAAAGGGACCTTATTTTTTTTAGTAATAAATAAGAAAGTATAGATCTTTGTTTTCGAAAAGAAGCCTCCTTCATTAATATTCGTCGACTGAATTTTAAAAGTAGAAATTCCTTACCTATAAGCCTATAAATTCCAACAAACAGTTCTTGTTGCAGTTAAATTATATTGATAATTTAAAGTTTATTAACTCGTAATGTTATTTTAAAAGTTATTCAAGCCATTTTTAACCGAACTAGAAAATTCTATGCATAACTTTTTAAAGCTTCAAATAAGTTCGTCGTCACTTTCAGTCCGAAAACCAGTGAGAGTACTTACAATCTACAAATTTTACTAAGCTGCGTGTTTGCTCGTCAAAGCTGGTTGATAAGAATGATTTTTTCTTTTTCTAAGTGAAAAACTACATCAGAACTCTGTACCAGCAATCACTTGTCCCACATTCCCTCACAGCTACATATATTGCTGACGCTTTTGCGTGTTGATGTTTTTGCATCATGATCAGAATGATAAACTACGATTTTGCAAATGATTAGGCTCTATGGCATTAAGTTTGCTAAAATAACAATAACTCCAATACATTTTAACCGTAGACAGTATAGGTTGGGTACCAGGTACCCCAGTACTACTTGTTTTGTATGGTAATAAAATTGAACCTATAGTGTCTCGGGTTAATCTAGCGAAGTAGTAATCTCTAAAACTCTGGACCTTGATTTCGGCTCTGTCCTTCAACTTCTACAGGAGGGACATTTTTGCGGGTTTTCGCCTTGGCCTAGGCCCTTTCTTCCTGCATAAAAAAAAATGAATACAAGAATAATTTTAGTTTTTGCATGCCTTTTGGTTTCTGTCCAGCCTTCATCTACCGAAAGGAGGGATATTTGGAAGTTCATTCCCGCAAGGTTATAATTATTAACTATTATAGGTGTATCATTCTAGAGTTCTTATGCATGTTGGCAAAACAGTTAAAGCACACTGAACCCTAAAAAGTTAATTAGGGAAACCTCTGATTTACGCTTCCTCATTAAAGAAGTTCATTTGGAAGACTGGATTCTCTCTGAAGGACCCGTGACCCTTCTCTAGCTGTAAAGTCTTCAAAAAGGCTGTCAGTAAGTGATCGTCCGCATCGGTTATCTCGTCCGTTCTACATTATAAAAGCCAGCTTTAGGGAGGCTAAGAAAATTTTATTTTTGCCTAGAATCCAGTGGTTTAGGAGATATTAGTCTATGTCAAACTTCTTAGTAGTAGTTTGCCTTATAACGTTATTCAAGTTTATATGTTACACAACTTCGTGTATATTATTATTAAACAAATATGGAAAGCGTTAATATAAAATGTTAAATATTTATATTCTTTGTTTTCAGTTTTTATTAAGATTTAAAAATCTGTGGTGCTGGTTAAGTATGCGGTCTACCTACGATTCGGCGGTCTACCTTTTAATTATAGCTTCCTATCTTGTTTACTAATTGTTTGTTTACATCCCATTGTCAATCGCCCTTGACGATTGGTTAGGTTTAGTCATGATATTTTCGTTAGTTTTAACGAAAATATCATGATTAAACCTAACCAATCGTAGGTAGACCGCACACTTAACCAGCACCAAATCTGTATCATGGTTCAACCATAATACATCAAGTAAGGAGAAGAATATTTTAATTTCAGTGAATATTTCATGGTATTATTTGATAAATATTTGAAAATATTTCGATATTTTATCGTGTTGTTATTTTCCAGATATTTACGTTCAGATTTTCCGTGATAATACAATAATTCGAAAAAAAAATACCGAATTGAGTCCCGAGAACTAAAAATCTTTGCAAAATATCCCTTTATAATAATTCATTGTTTAAAGAAAAAGTGGATCAAATGTAGAATTCGGACCCCAGCCTTCTTTAGTTAGCTTTATAAGGCTAACTAACGAAAATATCATGACCTAACCTAACCAATCGTTAGGTTAACTGTACGCCCTTGACGATTGGTTAGGTTAGGTCATGATATTTTCGTTAGTTAGCCTTATAAAGCTAACTAAAGAAGGCTGGGGTCCGAATTCTACATTTGATCCGAAAAAGTGAATTGGCAACTCAAATAAAGAACTCCTTCAATGAACTTAAAAATTCCTTAAAAACACTCCTTTAATGAGACAACGACTCATTAAAACAAAAATGAACAAACAAACAAACCTGTTTTATTTAGAAATAACGATACTGAAAACTTTATACATACTTCACCGTGTATATCCATCTACGATTTATTTAGTTTTATGTCCATTATCTTTTTTATTAATTTGAGCTAAGCCTTTCTCACCGTATATTTACGAATTTCCTTATACCATTTTCCTTAGCTATCCCTCTCTCCGTCCTGGAAACTACTTTATTCATTAATATTTAAGAAACTGAAAGGTTAATTTTATGTAATTTCAGTTCCCGTTAAAATTTAACGTGGTTGCATAATTATTTTTGGTAAATGAACCAAATAGATCTTGAAGAAGTTCACTAAATTCACCGATACCAAATAAACGCTTTTCTTCTATTCTACCAAAAAGAGATAATTTAGTACACTGTCCAGTACTGTTCGTTAAACGATAGGAAAAACCCCCTGCGCCAGTGACACGCGATTTTTCATTCTTAGTAAAATATCGAAGCAGTTAATGCTGGAGGTGATTTTTTTTATTACTGACTTTTTATCCTACCTTAAAATAATTTCGAGGTCAGTGGAAACCCACTTTTAGATATTATACCGTAATTTGAGTAGGGGATTATATTTTTATTTGCATATTTGGGTTGTTTTGAATATTACATGAATAATATATAATTCCTTTACTGAATTAGCGCATCATCAAAGATCAACATCCCGCCAATCGCTTATTTCCAAACTCTCTGGTATTGGCCTGAAGATTTGACCTTGTACTTTCTTAGGGTGTCGGGTTGACAGAAAAGGGTCGGGTTCAAAACCTTTCTGTTTAGCTAGAGATTCAGGAACAGAGACTTTGGGATTCGCCCAGATTTTTTTTTTTCTTTTAGTAAAGAAACACCTTAAACAGAACCATTTTCCGTGCACTTGTAGAATAAAGAGAACTGATAAGGGAATCACCGGCCAAAACGCTCTAAACTTGACTTTTCTTTGATCTGGCACTTTCGAAAGGGACATTACAGAACTTATCTCAGCATAGAAAGATAATTCTTCAATAATGCGTTTATACTCATTCTTTTGAATAATAAAATGAACCAAACGTGAATTTTAAAATTTTCATGTCTGATGTTTCTAAAATTTGCTATTTAATTTCATAAAAAGAAATCCAGCGATAAACACACGCATTTTACCTAACAAAAAGCGTTGCTTAAAAACAATAATTATTTTCCCTCATTTGTTAGCGTTCGTTTGTTGAGCTCCGAGTCCCTAAATAGGACTTTGTATGGAGGAGAGGGGAAAATATCATCATTTTACTCAAAGTCACGATTTAACCGTGTTACACGGTACAGTTGCAGTTGCAGTTACAGTTACAGTTGCTCTGACTGCTTTAGAAATTTTCAGATACACTATCATTTCAACATCCATCGACACTTCCTTTCCTGTTGTTGTTTATCCCGACAGTGTACCACATGACGAAGACTTGAGGAGATATTTTAATTACGTTAACCTTCTTATTTAGGTATATGCCCATCCGTAAATAATGCTTGCGTCAGACTACAATTATGTTTGTATCCCCATCCCACCCTGAGCCTGCGAGAAATGTAAGCCAAATTATGAGAATCTACATTTTTTTCTGCTTGAGTTTCGCTGTTAAAAAAAAAGAGAGACCAACAACAAAATCTGTTTTTAAATTTTTGTACCCTACCTGATTTCACGGGTTTTAAAACTTTATTCTTCCGTAATGAATTAGGCTGTCGAACTGCCGCCATTTTGCTCTGTACGTAATATCACAAAGCGAAATATTTTATTTGTGAATTTAAATGAAAATTTGCTTTTTATTTCTTCATCGCTTTTCGTTTTTCTTTTTTTTTATTAATTTATAAATTGTTTACGATTAACTTTATTATAATTTCATAATCGTTGTTTCGCAGTTCCTCGGAAGTAAATACGCAATGACCCCACAGTGATTCATATCCCCGTGTTTCAGGTGGATACACCTAACGTCGATAATATTTTTTTTGTTTTAGTGAAAACCGCTTCTGTCAATATGCTAAGTCTAATTCAGACCATAAATGTGCAGTTTCGGAAAAAAGTTCATCTAGAAATATAATATTTCTAAAAAGCCAAAAAAAATTATCGATTAGATTTTGTTTTTGAATTTTTATTGCTGTGACCAACCAGCAAAATATCAAACGAAAAACAGACTTACCAATTAGTATTTTTTTTCTGTTTTTAAATATTTCATGTTTCTAGACGAATTTTTTTTTCCGAAATTGTACCCTCACAGGAAAAATTATTTGTTTACAACAACCAAACACATTTGATGAATATTCCAAATAGTTAATTCGACTATTCAATTGTTGTATTATTCATTTAGGCTTGTTACCATAAAATAAGTACGTAGGAAAATCGATTCATAGATGTATGAATCATTTAGATTTGTTATCAAATAGTCAACCATGTATTTGGTTGTCGTAACGACATGTCTTTTATGTGTAGTTCTTCGTTACCAGGACCTTGTTGTTGTTTTTGCTGTTGTACTCCAAAATATAAGAATGTGAAAGCATATGTTTGCTTTTCACCTTTGAATCGTGATGCGTTCTCGTTATTCTAATCACTCGTAACCTGTAAATTTCAATCTTGTTCTTAATAGATGTAAGTATACTCTCTGGGTCTTGAAATGACTTCAGAGTAGTGGAAACCCTACGTTACAAGACCAATAATTTAAACTTAAAATCACCTGAAATTCGTTTGCAATACGTTTTCCGCGAAGTTTATCGTTCAAAGAGAGATCAGGAGAGTTCGGAGGGGAATAGAACTGGGCATCGGAGGAGGATATACTCAGAGGGGTATGTTGTCTATCTCGTTGAGCGATATGAATCTCGTTTAAATTTTCAGAGGACGATGAATCTATTACTTCGATGAATTCTTCCTTTTCTGAAGAAGGTTCTTTCTGTTGTCCGTCTTCACTGTCATCAGTAAAGTGCATGTTTTCCTTTTCATCAATTTCCTGAACAATGTTACTTTCAATTACATGTTCCTCAGGAGGCGGAACTGCATTTTGATATTTTTCTTTTGTTGCGGGATTTTCGACTCTTTTTACAGTATTTGTGTCATTTGTTATTAATTCTTTATTTGGAACAACATTTTCCGGATTATCTATTAATTCATAACTTGGATCCTGAGAAACGGGGAAATTTGTATTTGCCGCCTTTAATGTTTCTTCATCCTTATCATTATTTTTCTCTTGATTTGTAATGGGGAAAGGTTTTGGTAGATCTGGTAAATCTTCTTTGACAATTTCATTTTCAAAGTCTGATTTCTCGTATATCTCGTAATCCATTTTTATGATTTTCTCTTCTATTTCAGGAGTCCTTCGTTCAATAAAATTAAGTACTGGCAGCAGTGCTTCCAGATCTCGAGTCACTTGTTCTAGGGCGTCGACGGGATCTTCTAAAACTTGACTACTTGGCTCATAGTCCGCGACTTCATTTGTGCGTAATGTTTCTATTCCATCTAGAGTGTTTGCAAAGCTTGGTTCTTCTGTATCTCCCTTGGCGATCGATGGGGCAAGATTTTTATTTTGATAGGCTTTATTATCAGAGTGCTCATATATTTTTTCTTTGATACCTTCTTTCTCTTCTGCGCCCTGATAATTCTCGTTCACCTCTTTTTTAATAGTTACCGCTTCATACTTTGATTCTTTAGAGTCTGGGTTTATTAAATTTGGTTCTGGAGTCTTCGAAGCCGGGGAATCTGGTGTAGGAGGTTTGTCAGGAAGATTCTCAGGAGGATTTTCATCTTCAGAAGATTTAGAGTTTTCTTTCGACTCTAATTCGGATTCAGAGTGAATTGAAGTCATTGATTTGCTCTTCTGCTGTTTTAATGATGTCGTTTTTTCTTTCGAATTTGCCATTTTTAGAGTATTCGACTCAGAAGTGGTGGTGCCTATTAAAGTGCCTTCATGGGAAGATTTATTGTCTTGAGGAAACACGCGATCTGAAATACTGCTACCGGACTTGTAATCCGCGTAACTTCTTTCATCAGAATCTATGGATGCCCTTGCAGAATGACGGGATGGCGAACTTCTTGCCGGAGTCATGGCCCTATCGGAATGATACTTCCTTCTGTTTCTGTACCGTCTGCCACCTCCTGCAACATACAGGAAAATTTATATAGGATATTGTGAGTGAAACTCGGATATGTTGTACATTTATTATGATAAATAAATATTTAGATCACAATACAAATATATAAAACAGGTATTATGACAAAAATGTTAAAAAAACATAGGAACATAGGTTTTTAAGCTGTGATGCACAGCAAATAGTATAGTTAGTAACTTTTTAAATAATAGTGTTTTGTTCTAAGCGAGTAAAGAAGGTACAAGCAAGGATCACACTCGTTTTCTGTAGCCACGTTTACCTTCTTTCTTGAGGGACCCTCTGTCTCTATCTTTATCTCTCGTGCGTGATCCTACTGAAAGTCCATCGTATTCCCCTGCACGACTTCTGGAGGACAACCTCAGATCTCTAAGTTGTCTCTCGAGCTGAACTCCTTCGTCTTCAGCCTCGGTTCCCGACTCGGAGGACGACCGCGAAGAACTTTCTTTTCGATGAGATTTCTTTCGGTGTTTTCCTGACGAACTTTTGACTGATCCCGAAGACTTTAGGCGATTATCCCTTTTTTCTCTCCTTTGGTCATTTTCATAATCTGAGATATCATGAGCGTTGTCTACCGAATCTGTTTTTCTGTCTCGACGTTTATCATTTTTCCTACGATCACTTCCTCTCCTACTACTTTTACCATTGCTTTTTCCAGGGAATTTTGAACACATTCCGCAGGACAGAACGTGGCCAGGGTTTATGAATGTGCAGTGGTCACACTGCCACGCTAGTCCTCCGGGTTTGTTGGGTTTAGGTGGTATGATCGGCAAATTATCATCGCTTATAGAAGATGATCCAGATTCGTCACTTTCTTCCGATCGTTTTCGACTATGATTTCTGCTTCTGCGACCCGCGTTGTCAGCAGCGCTGAAAGATCTCGATTTAGAGGAAGATTTATGAGACCGGTGAGAAGAAGAACGGACAGACGGTGCGGGAGAGGAAGGCATTCGATTGTAACTTCTCATACTCTCAGGAATGGACATGGCGGAGCCCTGACTGAAGCCTGGAGGCATCATATGTTGGTGGCATCCTGGGTAATACCCAGGGTATCCCATTGGCATGTGGTGATGAACGTGAGGAGCCGTAGGCCATGGGTAACCAGTGACATCGCTTCCCATTGAAGAGAGGTTCATAGAAATATTTGATGCTGTTCGCTTCATTCCTCCTGACCCTATTGATGGGGGGTACATATGGGGAGGTTGACATAAAGCGCATGGTGTGGGTTGCACCCACATCATATTGGGATCATAACTCATTAGACTGAGCTGTTGGAAACTATTTGCCTGTAAATGAAACACACATTTTAGGGAACAAAGGAGATAACTAGTTAATTCATGCACAAAAAAAAAATTTAAAAAAGTAATTCATTTGTAATTTGATATTAGTGGAATCAGTCTATGTAAATACTCGTATACCTGATATAGCACGATTATAAAAGAAAATTGCCCCAACTGTAATTTTGTGAGAAGTTTTTAACTTTATGAAATTGAATAGAAAAACCTAAATATGGACTATAACTGAACGAAAAATTGCTGTAACACTTACAGAATGCATGTTAGGGTATCCATGAGGTTGTTGCTGTTGTTGTTGCTGTTGCTGCTGTTGGTGCTGTTGCTGTTGTTGAGCCAAAGTGTTAAGATCACAAACTGAAGCTGACGTCACCATCCCACGTCCAAGCGGTCTGGTGTTGCCTCCCATAGTGTGGTATCCGCGTCTCGCGAGGGAAATACCTCCAACTTCCGATGTAGCCGCACTTCCGGGGTATCCTTTAGGGGGATTCGCCCCCTGAATGGCGAGCATTTGGTTCCACTGTTCGTCTGAGACGCTTTGACTTCTCACCTTCTGATCGCTTACCGGCGGTTGCTTATCCCACGAATTATTAGTTGATGGCGCGCCATCAACCATCGAAGCCTGTCAAGAAAAACACAAAAAAAAAAGGAGTGAATTTTCTGTCATTGACCTTTTAGTCGATTTAAAAGAATGCTTCTCACAATCTCATTCCAAATCATAAACGGAATTTGTTATTCGTACTATTTATGAAATTATACTATCATGTCATACTATGTACTAGTTTATTGTTTTCTAAATATGTACTAAGTTTTCTTTGAAAATCGAAACCTTCCAGACCCATTCATTCAATCTAAAAACTTATTTTTAGTCCGATTCGATGTTAAATAAACTCAGAGATCCATTAAGTAGTTAAAATTATTCCATGACTTATAGGTAGTTTTTATGTTTTTTTTTCATTCTCATTTTCAGAATTACTCAAATGATTTCAGTCGTTTTAAGTACTTAATGGATCGAAAATAATTTGGCGGCGAGTCAAGTTCAAATAATTAATATTTTTTAGTGTTCCAAATTAGTGGAAACACAAACTTTCCATACCATGCTTTTAGAGTATATTCTATTGGATATAAAATTTCCCATTATATATATATATATATATATATATATATATATATATATATATATATATATATAGAGAGAGAGAGAGAGAGAGAGAGAGAGAGAGAGAGAGAGAATTTGTTTTGATTTTATGAATATTATACTAACGGCAAGTTTTTTGCGAATATTTTGGTTTCGTCTCCTGATAACGGGCGGTAGAGAACTATCTGGTTTTAAGACCGAGTCACTGTATTTGCTTTTAGGGTAACTCGAATTGTTTTTATTCGTTCCATCGGAGTTTTCGACGTTTTCATTCCAGGTGCTCATTATTTCGTTTTTTAAATGCTTTCCATCCTCGAAAGAATTCTCCGGAGAATATTCTTCGACACTGTCAGAAGTCGTTTTCGATTTCGACGGTACTTTCTTATCAGTTGTTGTTGTTGTTGTTGTCGATTCATTATTGGGAGCCTCAATTTGGAGGAAAGTGGAAGGAGGGCAATTAGGTATTACTTCGAGTGTTGATGACTTTTGAAGAGAGTTTTTCATATTGTTTTGAGCGAGAAATTGCAGTTGTTGTTGTTCATTTCTAAAAGGGAAGAACCCTTGGAGGGGGTCAACGAGATGGGGTATTCCGTTGTCATCGATCCAAGGTCCTTTGGACGGGTAGAAACCCAGAGTTTCCTCTTGTTCGCAGTTTGAGCAATTACAAGGATACCACATTTTAAAAAATTAGCAAAATTTTTGAGCTTTAGCATATATAAGTAAAAAATTTACACACGAGCTACTCGTAAATTTATCTTTGGCACTGTAAATTGAAGCTTACGCTTATAAAAGTATTTACCTAAAACTAAATTTTCTGTGACGTTCCTTATAAATAATGGAAGTGTACAAATAAATACTGAATCTTAATTCACACAAAATATATGTATAAATTTTAATATATATTTATGTATATATATATATGGAAGGTGATAAACTAATACTTATTAATTAAATTTTATTTTATTATAAATAATCTCTTTAAAATTGTAAATTAAAAAAAAAATTTAGAATTAAATCAGACATTAAAATAGACTAGAAATAAAACAATGTAAATATATAAATTAAAATGAATTAAATATAAAAGAAAGATAATTTTCGTTTGCAGAACAAAATGCATAAAAATGTTCATATCATTAATAAAATAAATATTAAAATTTGAAAGAGCAAAATTAACGGAACACAATAATTGGCAAACTATATTTTAATTAATTTAATGTTATAATAAAATAATATTAATTAACAATAAGTAATTATGAATCGTATATAATATTTGTCTAGCACAGGTTAGGTTCTTTCAAGGTTTTTTTTTCTTTTACAAATTAATAAAAACGTATTTCTATTAGTAAAAAAACAGTGAACAAATATACAATGTATTTATGTTGGCAAAATTTCCACGTTTTTACTTTCTATTTTAACACCACTTTCTTCTACACGCTTTGGATAATTTTTTGGTTCACTCGGTTTGTAAATAAAATAAAAACAAAAACGTTTATTCGTTTTATCTTTTCTTGGGTCGGAAATTCTAATGAAATGAATTCACAGAGGATATGAATGCCTGAGAGAGAGATATTTTCGAGATTCCTGCTTCGACGCGTCTCCGTTTGGCACTGGTTAGAATCACTCGGTAAAGTTGGCCCTCTGATTGCGGCCCTCAAATAAGGGAGAAAAAGTGAGTGTACGCGAGTGATGTCCCCCGTACTCAACAAAGTTCCATTGCCAGCCTTGATTTTTAATGTTAATTTCATTTCACAGTTTATTTAGGTATTTCTCTCTCTTTGTATTCGTTATTGGTGCGTTCTTAGCCATTATTCTCTGTGGATTTTTAACCCTTTTGACTAGACGAGTGTTTGTCTGTCACGTAGTTGCCTCGTTCCGCCACGGAAAATAGAAATCCCCACATATAAATATTTCTATTTCTATACTTGTCATATACGGTTATTTTATACTTAAATAATAATTAAAAATGATGCTTAATCAAAAGGTTAAGAAGGCAAATTTATACGAGATTTTGACGAGTTGAAATTTTAAAAGGAAATAGAGTTTAGAGTAAACTTGTCGTTTCTAATATTGCTGTATCATCCATTTCGAGTAATTTCACCTCAACCATAAAAAGGCATATATGTACCGTGTAACTGTAAACCAGCAAAGCTAAAAGTACCTCTTTATAAGGGGTTAAACAGAAGTAAATTAAAGAGATTGGACGATATTTTCTAAACAAAATATAGAAGTCATAGAAAATAATTTGAATAAGGCGTAAGGTTAATACGTAACGTTACTGTGTAAATAATTAACACGTAAGTGTTATGAAGACCAAAATAAATAAAACATTATTTAAACACCAAAGTTAATTTTCAATATTAACAAATGTTTAATGCAGAGATCAAAGAACAGTTACAGTATATTGTAGTAAATTATGTGTGTGCTTTGCCCATTGCTTGAACAAGAAAAATTTCATGAAATTGCTGTTAAGGAATTTTAATTAGTAACACACACACACACACACACACACATATATACACATTCATATATATACACATTCATATATATATATATATATATATATATATATAATATATATATATATATATATAAAATTAAATGTCTTACCCTAATTGCGAGATTTTATATATATAACACCACCTGTGTGCTTGTTGCCAATTCATTTTTATATATGGAGGAGGTTAATCAAAGCTGTTTTTAGCCTTAAAATTAGGTCGGGTATAAGTAAAATATGGGTATAAGAAATAAATTCAGAAAATGTGAACTTCATTTAAATTATATCAAAATGAGAGTGATGCACCCACTTGCGATGAATGTTTGGGAGCGGGTTTCCAAATTTTTTTTTTCCTCTCTTTGAGGAAACAAATCAACATTTTACAGACACTTGGGGTAAAAAAAGGGAGACATTTTTTAAGTTTGTTGGTCGCATTTTCCGAGAAAATTTCTGTCTCTTTTAACCTCATGAATTTTAAAATTTGTTTCTATTATAATTCTTTTATTTATTTTGTAAAAGAAACGTGTTAATGTATTTTCATTTCGTTCATTGCGAGTCTTTTTTTAAAGGGAGAAAAGTTATACAAGTGTTAAGTATATGTGATATATTTTAATTCAAATGTATTAGTAAATGTGTGTGTGTGTGTGGTGTGTGTGTGTGTGTGTGTGTTTGAGGTTGTTCAACCTCTTTCGTAACGGCAAATGTCATGTGACGGAGGAGACCCGCAGCCTTACGTGGATTCCAAACCATTTAAAGGTGACTATATCACCCCGGACGTGGAGGACGATACCACATTCAACTATTACCCAGAACCGATGTCGGTTAATTTTGCTGATCGACGGGAAGCGGTGTCGTGACATGCCACGACGTAGCCCTATTAATAAATGTTGTTTGTTAAAAAAATAAAACTATGGAATTTGCCGTTTCTAGGGGTAAAATTTCACATATCCTTTAATACAAAACTAAAATATCCAATTTTGAAATAAAAATGTTTCGTGTATTCTCTCATATGTACGTATATGAGTCACTGACATCGAAGTCTGTGCAATGAAGAATTATACTCGCTTTCTACTTGATCTTCAAAATTCGTTGACTCTCTCTGCAGAATGTAAGAGACGAAATAAATTTACTCAAGTTCTGCAATGCGATTGTATGCGTCTTCTGCCAAGTTCACTGTTTGCATTTTTTACAAGAAGCATTACTGCATTTTATTTTATGTTTTGTAACTCCTTCGAGTTATAAAAATGAATGGATTAGTGAGCACAACTCTTTGAAAAATGTTTTTTTATAACATCCTCTATGACAACAAGGTTTATGTTTTATTTAACCATGTATTTTTATATGACTATTATAGCCTGTAAATTACGAAATCTATAACATTAATATTACATTGTCACTCATTGCCGGTGATACATGGACCATATTGAAAGCGGCCACATAACAAGAACATTGAGTGCATTTTCCTTGCCTCAGGTGCCAACCGCATTTGGACTATCTTTTCTGTTTCATAATCTTCTTCTTCTTCTTCTTCTTCTTAATCTTCTTCTTCTTCATCTTCCTTTTCTTCCTCTTCCTCGAAGAACTATTGGACTACTGTTCTCTCTCGTCTATCGGAGCAAAGTGACGCCAAACTGAGAGAGATTCGCCATGACCGCCCACTCCTCTTTTCTTGAATTTTATTTAGCGTTCTTTCTTTTTCTTCTAAACACCTGTTCAGCTTCATTTTTTTTAGCATCAGGCTTTGAGAAATTGATAAGAGAGAACTGACTAAATATTCGAGTAAAAAAAAAAAAGAAGGTCGGTTTTAAGTTAGATTTGCTTATCATTTGATTTATTTTATTCGTGTCGTATGGAGGCTTTTTGCCATTTCGGACCGCTTAAAATCGCTATTTTTAAACATTACTCATTAAAGTTCATTTAGTGCCAAAGTTCAGTATTGTTTTAAATTTACTAAACGAACTCACTCGGGAAGAAGCGAGTCCATTGTGTAGGCGATTCTCTTTTGACTCAAGCTTTATCTTTTCGATTACGAGACATAACCGTGTCCATTACGTGAAATTACGTAAGAGACTCCAACTGATATAATAGAGCTTAATATTATTGATTTTAAATTAATACAGCGTTACAATACAAACAGGTATGACTGTTATGAAATGTATTTACATAAAACCAGGATGTTTGTAATATAATAGCTGTTTACCAATAACCACACGAAGTTAGCTTCCCCAAACTACGTGACGACACATTAAAATAAAATTTCAGCTATCTCTTTTTATTTCTGTTTACAGTTGCCTGAAAAAAGACGAACCAATAATAATCAGTATACGTTTTATATATATATATATATATATATATAATATATATATATATATATATATATAGAGAGAGAGAGAGAGAGAGAGAGAGAGAGAGAGAGAGAGAGAGAGAGAGAGACTGTTTATACTGTATAAGTATTTCTTAACCTTTGCTGCACCAGGAAGCATCAGAGTCAATGACATTTATCTATACAAACTTTTTTTTAATCCTTTATCGGTAGCAGAAAACTATGAATATATCACGGGAAAATAAACACACACACACACACACACACACACACACACACACACACATTTTCGTGTTGTTGAGAGGTAACCAAAATAAACTAAAGTTGTATTTGAAGTTCCCACGTGCTCTCTTCGTATTAAAGTTCCTGCATAGAGCACCGCGTTGCTATAAGCAAATAGCAGACAAAATCGCCCTGTTACTTAACACCATCGTGTTAAACCCCTTATAAGGGGGCTCTTACGCCCTGCTATTTCGGAGTCCCACAGACAAGACTCAAGTTATTAAAGCTGAAGTTTTTTATAAAGATATATATTGTGGATGTTCCATCTCCCACACATTTAAAAAAAAAATAACAATTAGATGAACTTCCTGTATATATATATATATATATATATATATGTATATATATTCTTTGTATTGCTTTTACTAAGTATTTTTTAATAAAATTCTTTCTTTATATTTTAAGTTAATGTATTTTATATTTAATCTTAATTAGGTATTTAGTTTTTTTTTTAATTTTAAATATTCTTTATTGTTATTTTTTCATTTTTTATTTTCTATTTCGTACTTTTAGTAATTATCTTTTATTTATATTATTTCAGATTCCCATTTTGAGGATGACAAATATTTTGTCGAAACGTTTGGGGTCACTGAAGTAAATTTAAAAAGAAATGTTTGATACTGTGTTGATCCTTTGATATATAATATATATATATATATATATATATAATATATATATTATATATATATATAATATATATATATATATATCAGGGCCGGATTTAACTACCAAGGGGCCCTATGCCAACCAGAATTCTGGGACCCCTGAATATTATAAGATATTGAATTGAATTCGTTGTTTTTCAATAATATTTTAAAAATATTCCTTTTTGAACCCACCTATTGTCCCTTTAAGTATAAAAACAATATTTTTTTGAGAGAAATGTGTACAGTATATCAGAGACAATAAATGACATAGGAAACAAATAAAATCTGTCATTGCTAATGCACGGCAAAGAAATCACATTTTCGTTATTGATACAATTTTGATACTTTCGTATCAGGAAAATAAGCAATTAAAAACTACAATTTTTGTTTTCGGGATTTTTCTGAAGTAAATTTGTCTTTGATGTCATTGAACTGGACAGACTTTGTGGTCTCGTGCTCAATTGACAGGGAAGCAAGTGCATTCAGTCCATCTTGGCTCTTAGTTGAACGTAACCGATTTTTTATCAAGGCAAACTTTGAAAAAGAACGTTCGCCTTCGCAAACTGCCACAGGCAAAGTAAGAAAAATTCGAAGAGCAGTTGTGACATTCGAAAATGTGGACTCCACTCTTTCCTGCGATTTAAGGTACTGCCATGGGCGCCCGCAGGTAGGGGCAAGGGAGGGCGCTTGCCCCCCCCTGGAAATGCCAAGAAAATATTTATATCCTAAACTTGCTGAAAAGTATCCAACTGCCTCCTAAAGGGTGAAAATTTTTATTTGTGTGCATAATAAAAGGTTGCTACCTTTTTATTTGTTCAGAAGTCCCCCCTTAAAATTATCCCGCCAAGTTGGCAGCGCCAACTCAAGCACCTGGCTGCATGCAGTGCGTGGCAGCCATTCTATCATGTTTCTGTTATAAATAAAATAAATGATTGTTATCATGTGCATTGTATGTATATACAATATATATTTGCATTTTCCATTACAGAAAATGCAACACTAAACTTGCTTAGAATTAACCTGCTGGTTCCTAAGGTGTCAAAAGTTTTTTGCTTGCTCCGGTCCCTACCTATTAATACATTAAATTTTGCCCCCCCTTGGAAAAAATCCTGCGGGCGCTTATGGGTACTGCAGTATCTTGTGTAGTATAATGTCAATGTCGATATGAGTAAAAAGGTGCGAAAATTCCAGAAATTCGTCCAACCAGTCAGGTTCTAGATTATGCGGATATTTCTTGATCTGTTTATCAACATCACTCTTCAGATTGTCAGTTCATCAGTGTCCTTTGTGGCCAAGGATAACAAAACAACAACTCCTTTAAAATTTGGTGATACGCAGTCTTGTGCTGATACAGAGATGTGAACACCTGGTCATTAAGCACAATGAAAGTGTGCTCTGAATTTTTCAGGACTCAGATCTACTTCCTCAGAAGTTGTGTCATCATATCATCAACATGTCGTTTGCGTCTTCTTTTCCTGCTCTGTTTCTCTGAATATGTCTCGGATACGTCAGACATGAGAATTTTTGCATCAGATTCTATTTCATCAAAGTTGTCTCTCATTTGGTTGGTGAAACTTTCCAATTAAGAAAACAATGCAACCGACTTTGAATGTGCTTTGAAGTTGCGAGTTGCTTTGCTGAAATCTCTGCAAAATTTTGTCTCACACAATGCACATGACTGCAGTTTCCAGAAGACAGTTTGTTTGCAAGACTGTCAGCTGTGTGTCTGATCTCCTTTTTATTCTTATTTTATGACATGTCAACGAGCATGTCGTAATGCTGCGCATAGTTCAAACGCAACGCTCTCACCGACTCTGCATTACAGTGCCATCAGGTAATTGACAAGGATTTCAATGCCAGAATGCGGCCATTTTCATTTTCTGTAAAAACGGCAGTCAGAGAATTCCATCGCTTTGTTAAGCCAAACTGCAAATGCACATATCCTCTGCAGCGTGGCAGAGAAATATATGTCTTCCAGACAACAACCAACACTTGGGACACCAACTAAATTCAACAAATGAGCTGCACAGGGCATGTAGTCTGCAAGGTGGTTGATCTCCAGTATGTGAGCCTGCGAATCTGCATATCTGCCGGTCATATTGGCGTCATTGTCATAAATCTGGCCTCTACAATCATTGATGCTGAGATTGAATTCGGCTAGTGTTCAGACATACTTTTACACGCCTTCTTCCGAATGTCTAGGAATGGGTAAAAACTTCAGAAATCGCTCTACAGGTTCCTCACTCAAACTCACGTACTTCACAATGAAAGTTGATCTGTGTGATTTACTTCTGAAGTAGAATCCACAGATATCAAAAGTACTTGGCTGTCTGCACTTCATCACATAGTGTTCACAATTTGCTGGCCCATAAGCTGGATAAGCTCATCACAAACTATAGATGACAAGTAGCTTGCTTTACCACGACCAGGATTTCCGTTTGTTGTAGTGTACTTAGCAAGAAATGGGTCAAACTGAACTAAGAGTTCCAGAACTCTAAGAAACTCCATTGTGGCGAACCGATAATCTCTTCGTCCCCTATGAAAACCAAACCACGCTGTGCCAAAAACTGCATCACTGTAACAACACGTTAAAGCACTAAACGACAGTAATTCTTTTCAACTTCTTGCTGCTTTCTTAGTTCAGCGTCAATGCAGTGTGTGGGACTTGTTCTTAACATCCATGCCACTTGACCTTCACTGGTTTTGTGCTGTTTCAGAAGTTTTGTAGCATTACTCCAATCACTAAAACCGTCTCTAGCAAAAACAAACATACTGGAGGAGAGAATCTTGCAGTAGAAGCAGTACACGTTAACCGTTTTGAGGAGGAAGTAAACTGCGCTTTATTTTTGCGTTAAAGTTTTCGGCCACAGTCCAAGATCTTCATCCATAATGTCGGGTTCCTTTTTCTCCGCTTCTTCCTCTCTTAAATCTGCAATTTCTTCTGATGGTTCTTCTACTGTCTCTAACTAAATAGCTTCATGATACTCTTGTTCTTGTTGTCCTTCAGTCTCTTTCCGAAGACAAAATTTATCAATTCTCGGTAACTTTTTACCTGATTTCTCTCTTGTTGCAATTTCCAATTTCTAGCTCCACTAGCGACTGTAGCTGGACATTATCACTTCTGTCGCGTCGCGTACCAGTGATAACAAACCGAATCTAATAATTAAAATTAAGATTTGAATAATATAACCCGAAAAATACTCAGCGATTTAGCTTTGAATTTAAAGTAATCAGTAACACTTCCTATTACACTAGGTGGATCAATAGGACACACAAAAAAGGTGCATAAACTATTATTCTACAAATTTTTTTTTCGACATTTTGGAGCAAGTGTAGTTTACGTCCCCCTGTGGTGCCTAGTGTAGTTTACGTTCCCCTACATTATCCTAGTGAGTTTGCGTTCCCTAACTTTGTCCACGTATATCTAATCAAATAAAACGTTAAAACTAACGAAAATATTACGACTTAACCAAACCAATCGTCAATTTATACACGAGCATCGTTCTTTACATTAATTATGCTGTGTGTTGTTTGCAGTTAAAATGTATATATGTACGGCAGTGCAAGGTGCCCCCTCAGGGCATTGGTTTCTGCTCGTATGTAGGAGAATTACGATTTCTGATTGATTGAGGTCCATGCTGTAGTGGATAGCATATCTGACCGGCAATCGGATGATCCCGGGTTCGATTCCCGGGTGGTACCTCATTTTTCATTTGTTCGTTCTCCCTCCTCATCTTGTGCGGAACGCTCTTCTACACAAGCGTCGTTTTTTACATTAATTATACTGTGTGTTGTTTGCAGTTAAAAAAAAAATATATATATACACACACACACACACACACACACACATATATATATATATATATATATATATATATATATATATATATATATGGGAATGAACTAAGAATGGTCCCCTGAGTTTTTTTATGATACACACAGACAGTGCATGGAACAAAGAACTCTTCTGGGATAATTAAATCCACTATAGTCCGAATAAGTAATGGTAAATGACAAATACCATAGTTTTTCTTTTTCACGATGTTAGCCCGACGTGGGCAACGGGTCACTCGCAAAGAGGTCCCATAAATATAGCTTCCCTCACCAGCTATCTGCAAAGCAGACAGGATCCAGCTAGCCCTGCTACATTTAGAACCTCAATATAAGCAAAAGACTCGCTGCCTTCACGTCAGATTGAATACATCAAAGAAAAAAGGGGTAACTATTATATTTTTAGCCAAAAACCAAAACTTAAAGCTCAACTGGCAGAATGTAGCAGGGCTAGGCTGCTTTAAACCCTAGGTCCATGTCCCAAAGCTGGATCCTGTCTGCTTTGCAGATAGCTGGTGAGGGAAGCTATATTTATGGGACCTCTTTGCGAGTGACCCGTTGCCCACGTCGGGCTAGCATCATGAAAAAGAAAAACTATGGTATTTGTCATTTACCATTACTTATTCGGACTATAGTGGATTTAATTATCCCAGAAGAGTTCCTTGTTCCATGCACTGTCTGTGTGTATCATATATATATATATATATATATATATATATATATATATATATATATATATACACACACACACACAGGGTGTCAGGGCTTAAATGGCAATAAAATAAAACATTATAAATGTATTTATTGCCATTTAAGCCCGGACACCCTATATATATATATATATATAATATATATATATATATATAAATTGACGCTTGGTTAGGTTAAGTTGTAATATTTTCGTTAGTTTTAACGTTTTATTTGATGAATTCATTTAAAAAATGTCTCCTAAAGATCCTAGTGTAGTTTACGTTCCCCAACTTTGACCTAGTGTAGTTTGTGTCCCCTTTTGCGTCAGGGGGTAGTAAACTATACTTACTCCGACATTTTTTTTGGTCTTAATTAGGAGGCAGATGTACGATAACGTTTCATTATTCACGCGGGTGAGTTGCCCGATAAGTCTCTCTGGCTTTCTTTTGCAATGATTTTATTTCTGGTTCGCTTGCAAAACAATAAATAGTTAATACAAATACTCAATATATATATAATATATATAGTTTAAGTGGAAGTATGAAGCGTTAATGTAGTAATGCCTAGTTAAGAATATTAATTTTTGTTTAGTTAAGATTATAATGTTTAATATAAATTTACTAATAATTGTGAAATTACGATAAAGTATGTTTGTTAGATTGTAATTGTTTAAAATGGGAAGAGTTGGCAATCCTGAACAGAGGCCCACAGAGCGGGCTACCCCGAAAAGGAGTCAGTCCTTCGGTAGCGCGATAAGCGTAAAGTTGGGGCCAATGTAACCTTAAAAATTAAATTAATTGTTTTGTGCCCCTCTCCCTCTCCGACGTAAATTATTATGGTAAAATTTCCTACTCGCATCCCCTCAAATTAACTAAACCATTTTCGGAATTAAATAAAGTGTTAACAAACGTTAAAAAGAGTGTTAATGAAACCCCCTTCCCCCTTCGTGTTGTAACGGCTTTCATAGTCTCGGCGTGGCTACCATGAAGTTAGACGGTACAGTGAAAACGAGTGTAGAGAAAGCAAGCGATAAATGTAATAGAGAACAGAAAGCAAAGTAAATAAGGAAGAAAATAAATAATAAAACTTGTTCACATTATTTGGTGGCAGCTAACCTTATTAAATTGTTATCAATTTAATAATACGAACCCATGCACTCCGTTAGGCTTATGCATTATTTTTTCGTCTCTGATAAATAGGAATTCAAAATTTGTGCGTGTGTTCTTTCGACTAATCACGATCGTTTTCACGTTCTCTTTATAAAGAAAATTAGTGGATATTCTGTTTCGCTACCCGTTTTAGAGTAATTATCAAATTAAACAAAAATTAATTGCAAATTCAAAATGGCGCCCATTATTTTCCAAATTATTCTGAGTCACGTCGCTTCAAAAACTTTTGCGCGTCAAAATTTGTTGTTTGAGATTGAGTCTAGACTCAAAACTTATTTTAGTCGTTACAGAGTCGGTTTTCCGTTTGTCAAAACATTTGAGTCTAACATTAAATTTCAGAGTCGTTTGTTTCCTAATTCGTTAGCTTTCGTTCAGCCCGTCGGAGAGGTATATTTCAAATCGTTCGTTGCTGCCGAGACTCAATTCTTTTCACTTCATTTCGTTCACCTTTTCTCCTGTCCTCAAACCTACCTACGTTTTTTTTTTGTTTAAAACTTTTGGAATTAGAAATTGTGATAATATAATAATAAGAATAACGATTAATAAATAAATTTTACTGAATTTGTACAAGTGAATTATGTTAGTTTAAATACAGTGTGATACACATTTTATACGGTCCTTTAAAATGTTTCAGCGAAAATTTGTACCGCATTTCTAGGTATATATACATATATAGTATTGTAAGACATTTCATGAACATGTAAAATTTTCTGGGATTCATTAGTAGATTTTTGATTATATTTCGATTGGTTGTATATAATGATTGTTTATATAGGTTTACGGGCTTTTTGCTTCGCTTCGCTTCGCGCTATATAGGATTAAGTTACATTTTAAGGGACAGTCGAAAAATAATCTTAAACATATTAATTTGTCAGATTATAGGCTGGCCGTATAGGATTGTGTTAGACTTCAAAATAAGCTAAATTCGTTTAACTGAAATAGAGAAATTGTGTTGTGAAATTTTCTATAAATTTTTTTTGGATTTTTTTATATTCATTAATTATACACTTACATATTAACTTATATATTATTAGTTATATATAATTTATATATTTATACACGTAAAATTTGGTAGGTAGGCTGATTATCTATTTTTTTTCTCTCCATTCCTTTCGTTCATTTTCACGACAATTCCGACATATTTTGTAAAATGGCTATTGTATTGTACTAAAGAAAGATTTCTTGTAGGCCTATCGTTAAATATTGTTCAGATATTGACCGTCACTACGGTATATGTCTATCGAGTATTAAATTCTTAGTTATTTAACAAAATTTTAATTGGTTTAACATAAATAATCATAGGATTTTTTTTAATAAGCACAAATGTTATGCATTAAATTCTAAATTGTTCTTTCCGCGTAACATTGAATTTATTAATTATAGGTCTAAAAGTGCGGCGGTAACATTTTATAATTTACGAAATTGGATATTATTATAATTTTTTTAATTACAGAAATTTGGTAGAAAATTTTCATATTGTTTCTTTGTTTTATAATTCATTCAATTTTATTTTTATAGGTAGGCCGATTTTTATTTTTTCCAGTTCAATGACAATGGTAAATTTTTATTTGGAATTTAGATTGTATTGTAAAAAGGATGTTTTGATTTGATATTTTAATTTGGGTATTAGAAATGAAAAATGTCTTTTTTTTAGTTCGAGCGTTTGCATAGAAAAGATTACAAAATTATGTCAGGATATAATGCAGTTTCATTCGGTTAGGGATATTTGTATAGAGGTTCGCTTACAAACAAAGCGACCGCTCTCAATTATGCAATGTTTTGTTTTTGTTTACAGTAGGTTGCGTGTATTTTTGAGTGCATATTATCTATTCTTATTTAGTATAACGATGCAAATTTGTAGTTTCACTTGGAAACGATAAATTACTGGGATTTTTGTGATTTGCAAACCATACTGGGGTTTCTGTTGAAGGAGAGAGTTGTTCTCAGATGTAATTTGCGAATTGCGAGTTCAATTCATATGAAATTTACGTTTCAAGTTGGAATTACTGTATTAAAATTTTTCGGTAGTAATTTTAATTTTTTTAATTTTTAATAACTGTTTTGGAAAATTATTATTGTTTAAACCTTCAGTCGGGTACTAATGCATTTAAACATTGGCTCGAGTGTTCCCTCGGAAATGGAGCCTTCTAGATAGCCAGTAACGTTTTTGTGGCGTCTTAGTGCTCCCCTCAAAGGGCAAGAGGGTTCATGATTGTCAGAGAAGTGATGACATGAAGTTTCTGGGGTTCATTTTTGTCTTTTGTATTTAAAAGTATTGATGTGATTTCTGACGGTAGTTTGAACAATAATATTTCTTAAATTATACTAACAGTTACTATGTATGGGCGCTTTTATATTTATACTGTACAATTTTGTTTCGTGCGTTTTATGACCTTTTTTATCTTCTCCGATGTAACTGCCATAAGTGACCTTATTGGTAGCTAGATGTGATTAAATTTTTGCGAAATTTTGAGATGTGTAATTTTTTTTTTCCGTGAATTTGGCCAGAGCAAATGTGTAGTTATTGTTTCGAAGTGAACTGTCGAGAAAATTCGGTAAATTAAATATTAAATAAATGATAAGCAGTACAGAAACACGTTTCGAATAAACTTTTTTTTCAAAATTTCAAAAGGCTCGGTTTGGAGGCAACCAAGTTGAATCCGAGTTCCATCCATTGAGTTTAGTCGACCGGATAGGTGATCGATCACCAATGATGAGAGAGAAGAGAAACCAACTGCGCAGGGACTTGGCGCAGGATGGTTTCGGAAGAGAAGAGATAGAAGAGAGGAACCGAATGCGCAGGGACTTGGCGCAGGACAGTTTCGGAAGAGAAGAGAAGAGAAATTTACGTGTGCAGGGTCTTGGCACACGAAAGTTTCGATCGAAGATGGTCTACTGGTATTTTTCGGGCAGTAGCTGGTCACGCTGCTCGAATGCTTCGCTAAATATGTGTCGTAGCACGCGGTAGGCAAGCCACGAGAGCTTGAACGGGTGTTTACGACTGTACTGTCCATACAGACATACAGTAGGTTCGTTGGGAAACGGCCTACGGCGGAGTGATCGTTTGATTGTTGCCAGTAGAAGAGTCTTTCAGCTGGACGTAGGAAGAGCAGCGTTCACCGACAAAAGTGGAGATGAGACAAGGCGAGTTTCTTCATCGACTTCTAGAATTGCAAATTCCGTCCAATTCCAGCGCGTGGTCCCGCTTTCAGTATATCTCCCCCCCTGATCCTTTTAGAATTGGACGTCTCTCTTGTTTTTTTTTTCGCCATTTGGAGAGAGAGCGGAACCATTATAGCGTGCTGCCCTGTTGCATGTTGATTGATGCAATCCCTTGCATTCTAGCGAAGTGAGCAGGAGAGCTGCGATTGAAAATTGAAGAAGTCCGTTGTCAGCGTGCGGATTGTGATCTAAACAACGTCCAGCAAATTAATGTACTGATTATTATGTAATGAAATTATAAGTGAAAGGGTGCGATTATTGCCCATATTTGTTGTGTTTTTCGTGAAATAGTATGTGCGCTCTTGGTCAGTATTTTATGTAAACTTTTTCTTATTTTTTCTATGTTGCCCTGATAGTAACTGTATAACTATACAAATAATTGTTTCAAATGTAAAGCGATCTTTGATGAGAATCGCTGGAATAGATTGTGAACTTGAATTTGTGCAGCCACTGTAAGAAAATTTTCCGTTATTTTTTTTTGGCATGTGTAGATTAGTTACAGGTTGTAATTTAATTATTAGTGTGAAATGTTATTTTATGCAAATGTGAAAATTATAAAGTTTTCGATTTTTATAATATGATACAAAATGTGTGTGGAATTTGTCATTCTAATTATTTCTTGTCTATCAACTTTGAATTTGTTAAAGAAAAAAAAAAAAAAAAATTGCAAAATATATAAATTTGTTGAATAAATTTATTAAATTTGTTAAACGATATTAATAAGTTTTCCTAATGAAAAACTTATTTTGAAGGGGGTGATGCGAGTGTAGTAATGCCTAGTTAAGAATATTAATTTTTGTTTAGTTAAGATTATAATGTTTAATATAAATTTACTAATAATTGTGAAATTACGATAAAGTATGTTTGTTAGATTGTAATTGTTTAAAATGGGAAGAGTTGGCAATCCTGAACAGAGGCCCACAGAGCGGACTACCCCCAAAAGGAGTCAGTCCTTCGGTAGCGCGATAAGCGTAAAGTTGGGGCCATGTAACCTAAAATTAAATTAATTGTTTTGTGCCCTCTCCCTCACGTAAATTATTATAGTAAAATTTCCTACTCGCATCCCCTCAAATTACTTAAACCATTTTCGGAATTAAATAAAGTGTTAACAAACGTTTAAAAAGAGTGTTAATGAAACCCCCTTCCCCCTTCGTGTTGTAACGGCTTTCATAGTCTCGGCGTGGCTACCATGAAGTTAGACGGTACAGTGAAAACGAGTGTAGAGAAAGCAAGCGATAAATGTAATAGAGAACAGAAAGCAAAGTAAATAAGGAAGAAAATAAATAAATAAAAGTAATCACGACATTAACATCTTTTTACATAGAGCATCATTCCACCCATACCTCCATTTTAAGGTACGAACAGCTCGCAGCGGCATTGCCAAGCAAATAGGTGGTCAAAGTACTGACAACGCTTTCGTACGTGGTTCATCACCACTGAAAGCAACAATGCTCTGTGTTAGTCTAGTCAAAAGAACATCCATATCCGTCTTCAATTTGCGTTAGTTTGTATTGCAGACACTTTCAGTTATTAATTAACAGTTCCGGTGCATGATTCTTCAGGAGAAAGATGCACCGCAAATTTGCGTTTCCTCCCAAAGGCAGTACAAAGTTACCTCTATCATTCACAGTCATACTCGTACTACCTCAGGTTTGCTCTACACAAACTGGACCAGAAACCACAAGTATCTGCAATCGCAAACCGTCCGTATACAAGCGTGTATTTATTTCAGAATATATATATATATATATATATATATATATTTGTAGACTCAACACGGAAATACGCTGTATTTGTAAACTCAAATAGTTTGGGGGCGGATGCGGATGCGGATGCGGATGTCTACATTTTCGTTATTTTTTAGGATATATTCGAGATTTGTTGTGTTTAACGTATATAATAAGTTATTATATAGAGAGAGCTGTAACTATAATGTAGTATAATTGATTAATTGTACAATAATTGCTGTACTTTTCCCTGGACATATAAAATAATAGCAAGCATCTAACTAATATAGAAATCAATTAGTGAATTCGTCTGCAAATAAATTCGTTATATTTTGTTGAGTTTCAGCCACAATTAGAAACCATAATTGTGTTACCCGACCTCTTTCCCCAACCTCCACCCTTATAGAAAGAGATCTTTAATTAGCTTGATAACTATTTATATTAAGTTTAAAGTTTTATTAGGCATATTTATAAATGAGTAATTAAAATAAAGTAAACTAAGATGTTCATCGTTTAATATTCAAACTTAATTATAGGAAGGTTATGCTTAAGGAACATTAATTTTTCTGCCTTTTCTGCTGCCAGTCTGTTTCTCTTTTCATCATATATTAATCCAGCACTGCTAAATAATCTCTCGTTTGGTACGCTTGTTGGAGGACGTGCTAAATGTTTCCTTGCAAGTTTACTCAAGTATGGATAGATATTCTGCGTATTTTTCCACCAACTAATAGGATTGTCACATGCAGCCAGGCGTTTTTCTTGGTGATAGCTCTCGATCATTTTTACTACATCTTTTGACATCGCGTAGGTCTCGTCATTGCTGCTTGACTCAAGAAACTGAGAGAGAGATTCTGTGATAGATTTGCTTGTTGAAGGTGTTGGTTCTGTCACTGAAACTTTTATTCTTTTGGTAGGTGGCGAAGCGACAGATTCAAGAGATTGAAGCTCTTCAACTGCTTTGCCAAGTGATGATTTAACTCGTTCTAATGTACTAGGTGAAAATAACTTAGCTTTGTAACATGGATCTAAGTAGGTTGCAAGAGAGTAACTTCATACATGAACAGCCTCTCGTCTTGTCGCTTGCATCACTTTTGCGCACAATGAACTAGTTCTATTATTATAGTAGAATTTGATAATTTCCGCTTATTAATGACGTTTTATCTCAACGGTCCACATCCGCACGACATCCGCAGTCCAAAGTGCGGGTGCGGATGCGGATGCGAGAAAATATGCGGATGTTCCGCGGATGCGGATGCGGATGTGACCTACATCACTAATATATATATATATATATATATATATATATATAAGTATTTAAATGAATTACTTTTCACTTCATGCCATGTCTTTATCATTTGGTCCACAGTAAGAATGCCCAAATTGAGATTCACAAATTTAACCTAACCTAATTCAACCTGAACTAATCTAACACCCTAAATAAAGTGAACCTAACGTAACTTAAACTAAATTAACCTAACCTAACATAACCCATGGCCGAAGTGAAAGGAAAACCGTGGAAAAGAATGGGAATGACACGAAGTATGGAGTGCCTTTAACCCTTTCATGACGACTGGTACAAATTGGTAACGTTTCAGACACCCGCATTCATAACTCAACACTACAAAATATTCGGGCCTTGAAGGGTTAAATTTTTATCACACTTTTAAAATTGAGTCACACTCTTCGAGACTGTGACATGAAAGAAAGCTTCAATTATCAGAATTCATTTTTGCCAATTCGTACACCACATGCCATACAGTCATAGAGTGCATACTTCCTGCGTATAGTCTATGGTTAACGAGTGTCAATATGAGGGCATTTGGCCAGTTTATTTCGTGTCATTCATTGAGTTTAATATATATGCTTTTATGATTATTGATAAAATTTGTTTCTAATCTGTATTGAGATTCATCAAAGTAAGGAGAGAGAAGCTTTTAATGCTCTGTAAGTTGGCAAATAAGAAGTCGTCGCTTTATATATATATAACATACCTTATAAAAATATTATTATATATGTATATATATAGTATAGTATAAATAAACTAAAGATTTCACACTGGGAAAGGTTTCGTAAATGAAGGTCATACGAGTTGGAAAGAACAGCGAGGGTACACCGAAATAATTAAAAAAAACAAAAGAAGTAAAATAGGAAAATAATTTAAAAAAATAATTGTGATACTTAAAACTCTGTATTAACACCGACAGAGGAAAACCTCTACCAACCCCAACAGAGGGGAAAGCAGGAAAGTAAGAATATACAATTCCCCTAAGTTGGAGGTTAGACAAGGAACATCCTTCGCAGGGAGAGAAGACTCTTTTTAGCTTTAACCCTTTAACGACGGATGGTACCTTAAGGTCCACCAGAAATAACAATATAAATTGTACTACAATGCCTCGTTTCTAGAAATGTTTCTACATGTTTATATAGATATTATTTCATTGTCGAGAAAGGAACCCAAAATGTGTATCATTTCAGTGACTAGTTACTAAAATATTTAGTTTTGAATAACAATAAAACCTATACGTTCTGGTAACAAAAGTGACTGCATATGCTGCGGACTCGTCCTTAAAGGGTTAAGAGTTTTCCTAATTAAATGCCGGAGAATATAAGAAATTGCAGCGACCTCACAAATGGATACGTCTCACCATTTCTGTCCAAAAATAGAATTTTCTCCTTCAGAACAATTTAAGTCACGCGAATCGACTGAACAGGAAAGATGCAAAGGAATTATACACCACCTGGCTCAGAATGGTCGTTACAGATAAACTGGGTATGCCCGAATGAAACAATTATTTCCTTCATCAATCCTTCTTTAAAGGGCTGGCAACGGTCGTGAGAAAAAATAATTTCGAACGGAATCGTTGCAAGGTTGCAATATATATATATATATATATGTGTGTGTGTGTGTGTGTATATATATATATATATATATATATATATATATATATATATATATATGTATGTAGCATTCTCATATTCAATCAACAAGAACAGAACAACAGAACCAAGAATTATTTCTGTGATTTTCTAAAATTTAAACTGTGATGTAACTCTGAATGACTGCCTTACGCGAGTGCCAGATTTGGAGCACTGAGCAGTATTCTTTAGGGAGCCTTGCAAAGGAATTTAAGTCGAATGAAAGAGAGAGAGAGAGAGAGAGAGAGAGAGAGAGAGAGAGAGAGAGAGAGAGAGAGAGAGAGAGAGAGAGAGAGATGTGAACTGAACTATTTTTAACCTGCAGGTGGCTGATTTTGTTCTCTTTGCCTTTCCTTTTTGCCTTGTTGGTACCTTACAGGCGGATCGTGGTGATGTGAGCTGTTCTAGACAGTCGTGTGAACGTCTTCAGGGCCATTTTAGCACAGCTTACTAGCTAATTTCTTTCTTTTTATTAGTTACGCTTCATTATCGAATATCTTAACATTAACGTGCGAGTATTTTGGAGTTTTGTAAAGTACAAACGCTCTTCCCAAGAGTTAGCAAAAATCCTTTGCTAACTGTTGAGAAAGGCAATAATTGTCTTTTTCTAACCCATCGAGTCTTGAATGAAGTGACCTTTTTTTCTTTTTTCTTATTTTTCACAAATAATTATGTATAGGATGAATGCACTATGAAAAGGATTATCGTTATGCCGCGGTTTGGTCATTCCCAGGGACCTTATCATAGGAATAATTTTATTTAGAATTATATAACAGAAAACTTCTATTTGATAAGCGCTTTTATATTTTGTTTTTACAATGCACTTATTTATTTACCGTCAGTTACACGTTTTGTATTTTTTATTATTAATATATATATATATATATATATACACACACACACACATACAGTATATTAAAACCTCAAAGAAGCTTCCCAGTAGTTGTTGCAAAATGTCTCCAGCATATTAGTCATAGATAATCTTTTGAAAAGCGATTCATTCGCACAAAGACAAATTCAGACAGACAGACAAAGCAGTAAACGGACAGACGAACATACAGGGAAACGGAAAGCCAGCCATCTAAACAGACAAAACGAACAGACTGACAAACAAATGAACAGACGGAGATAGACCGGCACTAGCAGACAGAATGTGGTTATGAAATAATAATGTACCATGAAATTCAAGTTATTTAACTTTTTAAGGCCGGAATTTTCTGTACAGGGTTAAGTTATGAGTGCGTGTATTTAAAACGTTACCAATTTGCACCAGTCGTCCATAAACGGTTAACCATCTTGAGAGTGAAAGGATAACTTATACTGAATATATTCGCCCGAAATACGTTTGAAGAGTAGTTATTTTGTAGTGTGTAAGAGTAATACTGTACACTATAAACGGGAGAGTTAGTAATTTAAGTCTAAAAACTTAAATGGGCTTTGGGTAACTTTAAAGTTCCAGCAATAAACACTTCCTAACATTCACTGTATACGGGTTTCATTTTTGGTATAGCTTCTTGGTATGATCAAAAAGAGAATGGGTAATTTCCCGATTAGCGTCTTTGCGGTCCCCAGTTTGAAATCTTATTCTGAGGGAGGTGCCTTTCCTTTCATTTATTTTGATACGTGATAGGAACTGATCGGTTTAAAATTTCATGTCATACGAAATTTTACTGCTGACAGTGTTTTAAAAGAAGATTTGGAAATATATACGGAAAATTTTTGAAGAATTTGGGGAAAATTTTAAGAAAGAAACTTGATGGTAAAATTTGATCTACACTCACTTGATCCTTTAATAACCTAACCTGGCCTAACCAAACTTATACTAACACTAATCTAACTCACAGGGTGTTAGTCGATAGAACAAATCGACGAAATAGCGTATACGGCTGGTATAGTAGTAGTAGTAGCTCAACAACCCATTATTATAATTTAAAGATCCCTTTCTCTGTTCTTTCAAGGTATAACTATAAAATTATTTAAAAATAAAAATTATTTAAAAATGAGTTAAAACATAAAAAATAAGGTATAAATATATGAATATAAATCTATTTTTTAAAAAAATAAGCAAAGGTAAAATTGGTTCGTAAGTGTGATAAAATAAATCTCGACTGACTTTTACGGTCTATGTTAATTATAGCTTTTTTTCTTCTATCAGTGTATATTTTCACTGATTTTTTCCTTTCCTTCAGTAAACGTACCATTATATATAGATAGATAGATAGATAGATAGATAGATAGATAGACTTCCCTAGGATTTGTGTTCTCAACCCAACGTGTTCAAAAGGGTTCATGTTAAGACCTTAGTGTGTTCAAGGACCAACGCGCAGCCCTTTTGTCCTTACTTAAGGAAAGTTAATTGGGATAAGGGTAAGAATAATAAAGTGATTAGTTATAAACTTAAAAGCGCAGTGATTCAAAGAGAGAGAGAGAGAGAGAGAGAGAGAGAGAAATACAGCGTTATATTCTGGCAAGGATCATCCAAAGGAGAGAGTTCCAAGATCCTTCGTGGTGCGGTTTAGGGGCGTGATTCTCCTATGTACACAACCAAAATGCACGGTCTTTATGCGAGAAATTCATTATATAATGTATTTTGGCTAAATTAATGACGTACGAGCATGACAATCTGTGGCAAGCCAAGATGCAATGATGCAGCAATGAAAAGATGGTTCTTCTTTCTATTTATAAATAAATAAATAAATAAATAAATAAAAAAAATCTTAAAAATTGCATGCTGTGGATCAGTTTTAGGTAACATAACATTTTATGCTATAGTCTTTATTTTATACCTGCCTTCATTGAGCGTCTGCATGCGCAAAATAATTGTACGCATGTGTGAATATGCTTTAAAGCATTTCCTTTCAAGGGCTACGTCGTGACCAGTGTCATAACAGCGCTTCCCGTCGATCAGCGAAGTTAAGTTAAACGACATTGGGTTCGTATAGTAGTTGGATGGGAGACCGTTCTCCGCGTCCAGATTATCTAGCGACCCGTTGTTTGGATCCCACGCAAAGCTGTAGGTCCCCTCCGTCGTATGATCTTAGATGTTGCGAAGGAGGTTAAACAATCCTATCAAAACAACAAATACCCTTTCAGCATCTCTTTCGAACTTTCCTATGCATCTTCTTTGAAACTCTTTTCTTGCCAGTGGCTGGTGGAACAAGAGCCTTGTCTATTTCAGACTTCACTTTGTTTTTTTTCTGATGAATGTTTTGCGAATAGAGAAGCATAAGCATCATAAAGCATGATCTATTAGATTTGTTTTCTTTCCCGAAGTTGTCATATTTCTTGGGTTAGCCGAGCGTGGCTCTTTGGGCATTTGTTAATTTGTAATTTCTGTAATTTGATTATAAAATATAGTTTTGATCATTTATGACTTGGATAACCTCGATAGAACCGATTGGCTTCATGTTTTCCAAACGTAATGTGATGTAATCTGCATTGCAGGGTGGCCTTGGGGGTGTGACTGTCGTGGCATTTGTATTTAACTGCAAAATACGGTACTGCAACAATCGGAATAGATGCTTTTCAAGGAAGAATGAATATGTTTAGCAGAATTACGTCGCATTGCGACCAATACTAATTCAGTCTCTCTTTCATAATTTTGTTTAGGCCATTACAAGAAATAAGTACAAGTTAAAATGTGGGCTGCAAACACGATTTCTGAAATGCTTTAGTCATTCTTCATGCCTATGCGTGTTCCATTTGATGCAAACTGTCTAACTTAAAATTCGTCAGAGAAGAGAACACACCATCATTTTCTTAGTCCATATTAATCTTCAGGTTACACTGTCGGCTGTAAGGAAGGGTTCGAGCTCATCCGCAAATCCACTGTAGTTCAGTTTATGCAAACAAAGCTGGGTCGTTACTTCCGATAAACGAGCATTATTTGCTATGTCTGTAAGCTTTGTGCGTCGATTGGATCTCAATGAGCAATTGTTCCTTGTGCTCGTTTTGTGAGTTATGACTGCCATCCCTTGCACAATGACTGCTACCACTGGTACAGATACAATGACGCAGTTAGCTACGTGTGAAAGGACATCTCACGAGCTTTTTTTTATGGTTTTTCCCTTTCATGTGTTGCCTGTAATCCGTGACATCACATACAGTGCAAATGAACACTTCCCCTGATCGATGGATTGGACGCTATGGTCCGATTCCGTGGCCACCACGTCTGCCAGACATAATCCCTTTGAATTTCTTTTTTTGGGGTTGGGGAGGGGAATTATGTGAATAACATGGTGTACCGAACGAGGGTTGTCAGTATTGCTTACTGATGCCATTGCGAACATCACTGCAGAAATGCTAAATCGAACCTGGATCTTGATTGAATATCTCCTCGACGTGTTACGTACGACAAAGGGAGCTCACATCGAAGTGTACTGGCTTGACAATAAAACTTAGTGAGATGTTCTTTCACGTGCTGCGAGCCGCATCATTGTATCTTATTTCATGCCCTTTTATTACGGTTTCAATTATTACTGTGCAAAAGTCAGAGACCACTCAACACCATTATACAAATTGCGATATGGTTTCAATGGAGAATTTTACTCCTCATAATTCTTTGTGGAATAAGACCCGAACTATGTATGTCTTTAAAGGAGCATCTCTACAAATAGAATATAATTCTGCCTTAACATATCTCAGTCACATTTTGGAAACTGTACAAACTATACTTGAACTTTCTATCCGAGTTTATGTTGGTGAAGGCATGCTACAATCAATAAGAAATCAGTGAAAAATGGAAGGTTTTTCAAATAGGAGTTCAAGCCTTAATGAATACATACAATGAAATTGGCACAGTTGATGATATGAGTAGATGTGGAAGACAATCAAAGCTATCACAATCGCATAGTGAACACTTTAGGATTAGACCACTAAGCGGCAGTACCGGATTAACGCATAGGCCACCTAGGCCCGGGCCTAGCCTGACCATATCGGGGCCAGCCGACCACCTAAAAAACTTAAAAACAGTGTATGAAAATGATCTAGAGGACTCATTTGAAGAGAAGATTTTGCATTTTAGAAATTTTGTTTCACAGTACAACAAAGAAAAACACTTAGATAAATTAGCTTCATCTTTTTCAAGGGCGGATCTAGGCATTTCAGTAAGGGGGGTCCAAAGAAAAAAGGGCACCCCCTAAAACCAAAAGGACACAGTACTGAAACTTTTTCTTAAAACAGACCACCAATGAACGAGTGTAAAATCAATTATATTGTTTTATTAGATCAGTCTCATTCAAATATGATAGAAAATAAAAATCTAATTTGGGTACAACAGTTATCACATAAAATTTGTCAAACAATCACAAATGTCTTACCAATTAAAAGAACTATCAGAATAAGCTGAAGATAAAAATAGTGATACGGCTGCACCAGTACTAAGGGCACTATGAAAACCATTACAACTACAAATTTGGAAGTACAATGTATACGGATAAACACTTAAAATAGAATTTCAATAAAATAAAATAACCACCATGATCTATTTACAAAAACAAAATTTGTTTTCAGAGGCATACACATCATTCAAATAGGGTACTTGCAAGAAATTGAGGTGGGGTCCAGATGTCGCCGACCCCACCTCTAGTTCAGCCCTTGCTTTTTTGTACAAGTTACTGGCTAACAGCGATTTGGCTTAACATTTCTTAATTCTGTTATTAAGTAAGAATGTTTTTGACGCTACCCTCTACAAACACGCGTGGTAAACCATCTTTTTCTGTCATAAAAAGAGTTCCATGTCTCAGGAACGACTCGATTCATTAGGTCTGTTAGCAATAGAAAGTGAAACTATGAACCGACTTGACATTGAAAGTATAATTGATAATTTTGCCAATGTAAAATGCAGAAAAAAAATCTTTCTAATAAGTAAAATTATTTGAGGTCTATTTTTTTATTGACCATAGAAAGAATGCAGTATGGATGTTAATGAGTTATGAGCTAATTAATTTCACGTTTCTTTTGTGTATTTTAACAGTTAATATACTATATTGTACCATCATATATTATTATTTTCTGTGTTGGATCAAGTATCTTTGTGAATGTATGATATTAAAAATGATGTAATTTTATTTATGAATTTCATGATTTTGCAGAGTATCAGGGGGCCACAAATATTACCCGGGCCTAGGGCCCCACTAAACCTTAATGGTCTTGCTAAGCGGTAAACGTTAATCCAGCAGCTAGCTCGCGGTAGAACTGCAGGAAACTACAGGGGTCAAAGTGGGTTATCCACAATCCGGCATAAATTATGGCAGGAAGAACTAAAAGTCGTTTTTACTGCACCTCAACCTTTTAACCCTTCCTGACCCAGTTTGTGTCTGCGGATGAGTCAACTTTGCTTCCGATGGTTGATGACATACAGATCTACAGAAGCTAAGGCTAACAAAGACCCTAAGATCCACTCTAAGGTTAGCTCGAGAGAAAGAAGAGAGTAGGGGGATTAAAAGAAGAGAATAAGGGGTTAAGTAAGTAGCAAAACCTATCATTTGTGGGTTAACATTCATTCAGAAAAAGAGAGAGAAAGACTCACCATCATTATCCGCCGGCCACTGCCGACAAATGGGAAAAATAGTCGAAGAGAATAGGAAAGGAGTGAAAGATGAAAAGAAGTAAAATAATAACGCTTACAAACCATGCAAACACAGTCTTAACTCAAACATTGCCATACCATGCAAACTACAGACATGCAAGTAAAGAGAAGATAAGACAAGAACAAAAAAAAAGTATGAAGAGTATAACAAAAAGGGGGTTAGTTTACTCTACGAGGTACATCTAAGTTCGTGTTAGTCTAATTTTTTTAATATAAATTTGTTGCTGGCATATCACACGCTGGCATGTCACAAGCTGGTATTAATCGTCAACAGACTCAAACCTCGACCATTACCCCCGAGAGCTCCTGTTGCTAATTGTTTTATTATTTTAAACGACGTGAATATTTTTAAAATGCCTATCTAAACGGTTTTTAAACATATTAAGTTCTCGACGGACGCGGGAAGATTATTCCATTTATCAATTACTTTAAAGGTAAAAATGTTTTTAGCGATGTTAGTAATGAAACGTCTGCCACGTAATTTAAATCCGTTATTACGAGTATTGCTATTATCGAATATAACAATTTGTCAAAATTTACGTTATCGATTTTATTAAGGATTTTGAAAACTTCAATAGTCTCCCCCCTTAATCTCCTAGTTTCGAGTGAATGCAAGTCTAACTCTTTAATCCTATCTTCGTAAGACTTGTTGCGTAGTGACGGAATTAGTTTCGTGGCGCGTCGCTGAACCCTTTTCAACCTATCAATATCCTCACGCAAATACGGGCACCAAAACTGAACGACATATTCTAAGTGAGGCCTGACTAGGGACTTGTAAAAGGGCAATATAATATTCTTCGATTTAAATTCGAAATTACGCTCTATGAAGCCTAACATCCTATTAGCTTTTGCGCAAGACTCCAGACACTGGTTCCTAACTTTTAAATCCTTAGATACGTGTACGCCTAAATCTACTTCCTTGTCAACGCTCGCTAACTGTCTATCATCCATCGTGTACGTGTAATTGTTGTTACGAGAACCTATATGCACAACTTTACATTTGTCTACGTTAAATTGCATCTGCCACTTATCCGTCCACTCCATAATCCTATTTACATCGTCTTTGAGCCTACTTCTATCGTCCACGTTAAGAACTTTACCGCCTATTTTAGTATCGTCCGCGAATTTTGACACGTTACTGGTCAAGCCTACATCTATATCGTTAATGTAGATATAGTATGTAGAATAGCAATGGGCCTAACACTAAACCCTGAGGGACACCGCTACTTACATCCAACCACCCGGATTCCCTACCATTAACAACGACCCTCTGTTTCCTGGCACGAAGCCATTCCTCTAACCAGTTAGCTACCTGACTGCGTATATCGTACGCTTTAACTTTCGCAATTGATCTTCTATGCGGAACTGTATCGAATGCTTTTTTAAAATCTAAATAAATAACGTCAGCCGCTCTATGCCTATCGTATTCACGCACTATTTCGTTATAAAACTCGGATCTTTTCCGTTTGACTGCCGCCATTGAAACATAATTAAACTTCAGCCTTCTTTAGTTAGCTTTATAAGGCTAACTAACAAAAATATCACAACCTAACCTAACCAATCGTCAAGGTCGTACAGTTGACCTAACGATTGGTTAGGTTTGGTCGTGATATTTTCGTTAGTTAGCCTCATAAGGCTAAGTAAAGAAGTCTGGGGGCACTCACCTCTTATGTTTCAATGGCGGCAGTCAAACGGAAAAGATCCTAAAACTCTAACAAATTAGTTAAACAAGATTTATGACGTCGAACCCCATGCTGACTACTATTAATCAAATCGCGACTCTCTAAGTGATCGATGATACGATCCCTAACTACGGATTCCAAAAGTTTACCGACAGTTGACGTTAAGCTAATAAGCCCATAATTGGTAGCTACTGTGCTGTCGCCTTTTTTAAAAATGGGCGTAACGTTAGCTAATTTGAAGTCTTCAGGAATAATCATAATGATGATGATGATAATAATGATGATGATTGGTGGGGGCTTATAATAGAGACTCCGCTGGTTTCCTGCAGTTTTGACTCGAGATAGCTGCTGGATTTACGTCTACTACTTAGTGAAAAAATAAAAGTTTACTCACCCTTCTTTCATCAAAGGTTGGTGGAAATTGTTGAAGAGACAGCTTCCTGCCTGGCATGGGTTGCCCCTTCGGTTGAATTCTAGGGTACTGGGCATGGGCTGAAATGGGCGTGGGTGGCACGGATGAAGGTGGCTTTCCCATAGTGGCTTTGCTGTTGATTTCCATGATGGATTGAGGAAGAGCCACAGCTATCTTCTGACCGGTGCTTTTGGATAAAAAAAAAAAAGGAAATCATTGAATTTTGACAGAGAACAATTTACTTTAAATTTGATATCCTGGATCCCAGCAACTGGTTTCCTAGTTTAGAAGTAGTGAAGTCAAGTAGGTTTTAATTTAAACAGAATTTATGAGTGAGACTGGACAAGTTGCATTGGGTAGATCATAGTAGAGTGAGTAATGCTAAATTAACTCTGATTTGCGAGTCTGATGTTTTAACCTCTTAACGCTTGAAGTTTTTGTAGGGTTAAGTTATGAGTGCGTGTATGGGAAACGGTACAAATTCGACCCAGTCGTCCAAAAGAAGTTAAAATAGGATAAAATCTTTCAGAAAGACCTTCAATAAACAAAATACAAAAGGCGTTGCTGTGATGAATAGTTTACATTTTCCGTCAATGAATCAAGTTTTCTTTAGACTGAAAATGCCTTTCTGTATTTAAATGAAATAATAAAACGTGTTTTCACTTTTCATCAGGGAAATGCAAAGCCGAAAACTCCTTTCATGGTTAAAAATCTTCGTTACACGTACGTGCAGACGATTTTTAACTTAATATAACTTAATCTTGTCACTGTAACAGTAGCATTATATAGGACCAATCAAACGTACTCTTTTTTCCCGTCACACCTAAATTGATGGTGCAAAAGCTCGTTAAGTTGGAAAGATTAAGTTAAATTAAGAAAAGCCTCAATCTGCATGGTTCAACTTTGTTAATCTAACTTTAACAGAAAAACTGGATTGTGTATCACTTATCGTAGCTATATTTATAAAGATTTTATTGACAAAAAGGAAAAGCTTTAATTTACAACACGAACTTTGGAAGACATTTTCAATCAAATTACCTTTCATTATTGAGGACGGGATTCGATGGTGTGGGATTATTTGCTCCTTTTACATCGGGAGCTGAATTTCGTCGTTTATCTGAAAAAAAAATAAAATAAATAAATAAAATTTAATGAAAACAAGAAATTAAATTTAATAAATTATATTAAATTTAATAAAAATGAAACTCTGATTCACCAAATTTGCGTTAATCAAAAACTAAATCTTTTATTCTTTTAGTTGGGTTAGATTTAAACAACCTTGGAAATAAAAGGAGACTAAATAAATAATGAAAGAACAGTATACAGGGTGATCAAAAAATACTGCTTCGTACGTGGTTTTATTTAAAGCAGAGGTATTTATGGGGCATGCTTTTTGACTCACTCTGTATAATAATAGCAATGTAATAATGAAACAAAAGTGACACAAAATCCGGAATTACAGCCGTTATTTTACGTTTTTTTGACAAAAAAATCTTTCAAATTATTCCCTTAACGTTATTATCACAGTACAACGAAGTATCAATATACAGGGTGGCGCAAAAGTCGGGCGTCAAAGGAGCCAGAGAGAATGGATCTTTTCCGTTCCATGGCCACTGCTATTTTTAAATAAAAATTACTTTTTCAGTTAAATAATTTATAATTTATAATTCATAATTTTTTTGTTAAAAAGTCTATAATTTATGCAATGATGACCCTTTGACTCTTGACTTTTGCGTCACCCTGTACAGAGTGACCCAAAACATTTATATAACAAGTTATTTCTGGGAACACCTTTTTTTTTAATCACCCTGTATGTATTTTTTTAATAAAGCATTTGTACTTTTGGGATCAAATCTGCTTTATCAGTTACTAACCTATATTTTGGTCAGGGGGCGGAGGAAGGGGTCTGTTTCCCATTATCTTTTTTAAACTTCCCATAATGGTTCGTCCAGATTCATTGTCGCCCTACAAAAAAGAGGTAATGGAAATGTTAGTATTACGCATTTTAATTAATAATGTATGATGCACACCCACATCATTTATTTATTTCACCTGTTTAATTGTGAAATTCATCCTATATATATATATATATATATATATATATATATATATATATATATATATATATATATATATATATATATATATATATATATATATATATATATATTATATATATATATATAGAGTTAAATCCAGTCAAATGAAATGAACAAAATTATGGCAAAACAAATTCAAATTACAGAGTAATGATAAAAAAAATGTAACCAAAATTAGGTTAAAAATAAAAATACAAGTGATGAACTATATATATATATATATATATATATATATATATATATATATATATATATATATATATATATATATATATATATATATATAAGTACGTTATAGTCATAGTTAGTGTAAGATAGATAAAGCGAAAATCACAGTATAACAGATGGCAATTAAAAGAAGGCAGAAATGTAAAAATTACAAAAAATAAATATGTGTGTGTGTGTGTGTGTGTGTGTGTCCGTTACATGTTTATAGCACAACAGTTGCTTATTATTTATTATTCTTAGCGCCTATGAAATTCTGTAATATAAGTAAGCTTTGTTAAGCCTTAAATGATGTCTTTTTGTTCTTTACATGAGAATGCAATGACAATTTTTCCTTTTGTTTAGAAGCTGCGAGCAAAGTAAGTGAAATATGATGAATAATCACCGTAGAGTTTTGCAACGGTTGAACGAGTGTGTATTGGTCTCCGGATGGTGCTATAAAACGTGAAGTTAAAACTTGATCCTATAAGTAAGAGAGTGAGATTTTCATGATAAGAACAGTCATGAAGTCAAAAGACCAACATCGGAATACGCGTGACACGTAGTGTCGTATCTAAACACATTAAATTTAATTGGAATGATTAAAGTGTCGAGACTAAGGTAGAATTTAAGTTGATTTTTTTTTTGCCCGCCATTTTTCCTTAAGAAATTATGTAATTAATAAACTATTTTCATGGACGTTAATTAATTTACGGTTCTTTTTATATTTTTTTATTAAGTTACAGTTAGTTATATTTGAGTATGACGTTAAAATTAAAATATATTTTCTCTGAGGGTTACGTCATATCTTTCTTTATAAGACTTAAAAAATAAGTTTCGTATATCATAAAAAGCTGAAGTAAACGAATGTCATGCGTATATAGAGAATTATTTTATGTTGTAAGTAAACCATTTAATTAAAGTAAGATGATTTATACTATTTATTTTAATTTAGAATTTTATTAATAAATTCTTTAGTAAATTGCCATTCTTAAATTTATTTTATTCTGGCAAACGATTTTGCTAAATTTTCTCTTTATTTATTATTTATTCTTTATTAAGGGAACGTTGTACTTTTTATTTATGGTTAAAAAAGTTAAGTAAACTACGTGAAAAAGTACCGGATATTTGTTTGTACTTTATTCACCTCGCCCACACACACACCATTGATCACTTGAAGAAAGGAATTCACGAAAAATGCGTCAAAATTAATGAGAATTGTTCTCTACCGTTGGATCTAGCATACTTACCAGAATTCGCGAGTGCAAACAGCTTTCTGATATACAGTTCCAACATTTAATTCAATAAAATAAGTATCCTATAAGTAAGGATTTTTGTTACACCCTGTATAGCTTTTCCTAGACTTTGAATGAAAATCCACTTTTTCTTTACAGACTTTATTTATAGTGAATTTATCCAATATATTTTAAAATAAGTTTATTCAGCTTAACCCTTAAGGTCGCCACACACCGAAAGCCACGCTAGCCACGCCACGCACGCCAGTCACGCTACGCGATCCTCACACCAAAAGATACGTGGCTGGGCAACGCCGCCATTATCAATCCGACCTTAATTGTCGAGCCTAACGAAATTCAAAGGATAAACGGATGTGCACCATTCTATTCAGTAAAAACCTTATATGAGAATTGCCCTCGTACATATTTTTAACTACATGATCATCAGAAGTCACAAAAGGTCATCATATAACCAAGAGAGTATCGGAATTGGCGTAGAGAAAGGTATTAAAATGGGAATACTTACATTCACGGTCTAATTTGGTAGTAATTTCCTGCCAACAATTATCTTTTCTGTATATGTCCCTGTACTCTTTTTTCATCATGTCATAAAAGAATGGATACCGTCTGACGTCTTCAATCAACTCTTCCATTGCAAAATTGGTGCGAAACGGGGCGGATGGGAAATGAATGAATGAGCGCGACTGGTTGTTGAGCCACTTCCGCCAGTGGGGATGGGATAAGCTCCACCTACTACTAAGACGAAATGAGCACGCGCAGCCAAAGACACGTCTCGGAATATCGCTCAGGGAGCGAACGCGAGCCACGTGGCGCTGCTGGCCGACGCATGGTGTAGCTAGCGTGGGCTTTGGTGTGAGTTGCTTCGTTGAAAATCATTAGAGCGATGTTGAGCCACGTGGCGGACGTTGCGTGGGTCGCGTGCGTGGCTTTTGGTGTGCGGCTTTAGCCAGCGAGGTGTGGTTTACGTGACCACGTGAAATATTGTCACGTGGTCTCCTAGACCACACCTCACCCGTTAAGGGTTAAATAGTTCCCAATTACAATCAAGTTCAAGTTGGAGTTTATCAATTTATAAAAGATTTTAAATCAAATGCTAAATTCAATTAAAAATTTTAAATTTTCTTTTTAAAAAAAGTTGTTGGTTTTTAAATTTCGGTGATATAAAAGTGCGTATGTATCTCGCAGGAAATAAGATGTATATTGAAGATCGGCGTTACCAACAGAAGAGGCAACCTACGAGTATACGATATACGGTGAAAAAAGACTTGTCTTCGGTCCTACTTCTTTTAACAATAAATGATGAGGGCCAGAAATTGGCACAGCGCTCAGGCCAGACTTATGTTGTCCATTGCGCTTTACTCTCAATCCGCTACGAGCCTAAAATAATGACGGATTTATTTCTCGTTAGTCATTTTTGTTCCGCGAGCATACTGGAATCCCTCAGCTCGTATTATGAGAGCTATTTGCCAGTGCTTCCTTTCCTGAAGATGTGACCTTATAGAAGTAAGCATAGGCATACCCACACTACAGCCATTGTACATCAGCCAGGAAGGAGAAAGGCCTATCTTACTATTGTAGGGATGGTGTTTACACAGACATGGGATACCAACCCAGTCTTCCGCCAAAGGATGAAAAGCGGAGAAACGTAGAAAAGAAATGAAGAAAGTAAGTGAGGGCTTCTGTGAGACCCTCCTAGGAAGAGGTGGCTAAACGACAAATAAGACAAGGATATGAAAGACTTGGTTCCCACTTCAAAACCAGCCTATACCAATCCCTTCAGAATCTTTAAACTTTTGATCTGAAGAAGCGACGCATCCAAAGTACAAAGTCTCTAGATGTTCCAAAGTGGGAGCTGGGGACTTTACTTTTGGTTCCGGAATCGGGCTAACGACATCTGATCGACGTAACATAAAATCAACGTTATTTTGAGTTACATTAAATTAGTTTAAGTTAGTTTTTAGTGTCGATATTGTCTCGTCGATCAAATGGGTATAGGTCGTTCCGGGATATTATTCAGTAACTATAATTTGACTGTAGTATGAAATAAAATTATTTATTGTTTACGTATGACAGTTTTTCGAGGAACCTTTTATTGTCGAATCCCTGTACTTATTGGTACTACGTTACGTGTTGACTATGTCGCAACGCCACTTCTTGTGAGACCAACGAAGTTAAGCGACATTTGGTTTGGGTAATAGTTGGATTAGCGACATCGTCCTTTGCCTCCAGATGACGTAGTGATACGTGGTACTGATTCCGCGTAAAGCTGCGGGTTCTCTCTGCCATAGATCCTTGATTGCTTATGCAAAGGCTAAATCATGCAATTAACTATTTATTGAACTGTTACAAAAAAGGGATCAAGTAAAGATAAGCACCCCCAGCCTTCTTTAATTAGCCTTATAAGGCTAACTAACGAAAATATCACGACCTAACCTAACCAATCGTCAAGGGCGTACAGTTGACTTAACGATTGGTTAGGTTAGGTCGTGATATTTTCGTTAGTTAGCCTTATAAGGCTAATTAAAGAAGGCTGTGGGTGCTTATCTTTACTTGATCCCAAAAAAGAAGTGAAGATAATGAAAATCCTTTCGTCCGTCTATTTGTATAGTAAGATATGTGGTCAGCACGGTGCTTATGTGTACAGTCATTCATTGGCATAAGCGCCCTTGCTAAACAAATTCCAGGAAACAGAGGAAGATCTTCTACGATAAAAGAAAAGGAGTATAGATAAAAAAGCTTAACAAAAAAGTATTCAATAGATAAGATTAGAATTTCAATGTCATAATAATAATAGATTGAGTTGAACAGCAGTACCCGCATTTATCTCGGCAACTATCTGAGCGCTTAGACTCCATCAAGTCTAGACATGTTATTTTCAACTATTTTTTTTTTTTGTTTATTTTCTTGCAAACTATTTAAATTTATAGAAATGGAAATCGTTTGACTTCTTGGTTTTGAAGAAGAAGAAGAAGAAGAAGAAGGAAACTGATAAGAGATAACACTTCCATAAAAGAGAATATTTTCAAGATTAAATAAAAGAGTAAAAGTGACCAATTGTCTTGAAAAGATTTGATGTACTTCAGTGGTGTTAAGGTCATTTATTCATTCTAATATTATTAGTTTAATAATAATAATAATAATAATAATAATAATAATAGATTACTTTATGTTATATAGTTATTTTTTATGATTTTTTTAAAAATTAAATTCCCATATCTGTTTAACGTATAAATAATTATGTTATTTTGTACATTCCTTTGTAATGTAAGTTATAATCTACTTGGCGACATACCAACGACATATTAACTTAAATATTCAGCCGTAAAAGGTTTGTTTCTCTCTTTCATTTAATTTAATTCATATGTGAGCAAAAAAGGTTTAGATTTTTAAAAAAATGTTTTCTTAGAGAGAATTTATATAATTTAACCTTTAATTCATAGCCATGGTCGATACCCTATTTCATAACCATGGTTTTAACTTACACCAAAGGTATATATTTTACCCGGGTTAAGAAACTAGGGTTAAGAATTAAATAAAAATAATTTAATTTTTACTAAATGTAATGGATCACCTGAAGATCAGGGTCACCAGCCTTCTTTAGTTAGCCTTATAAGGCTAACTAACGAAAATATCACGACCTAACTTAACCAATCGTTAGGTCAATTGTACGTCCTTGACGATTGGTTAGGTTAGGTCGTTATATTTTCGTTAGTTAGCCTTATAAAGCTAACTAAAGAAGGCTGGAGGCCCTGATCTACAGGCAGGGGCGTAACTAACGGGGGGGGGGGGGGGGGGCATGTCCTTCCCAACTTTTGAACTGAGGGGAATAATATAGGTTTTGTCCCCCCCCCCCCCAACTTTTGATCTAAGTTTCCTTTAATGTTAAATATATACTTGATATACATAAGGTAGTTGCGAAAATGCTTCTTTGATTTTCTTATTACTATCATAAATATAGATCATTCTCTAAATCATAGTATTTTAAGAGCATCATTTTGGTCGCAAACACATTACTTACAGGATAGCAGCACAAAATTCATCGCAGGATTTTTCATCATTATAGTCCCCACCCCCCCCCCCCCCCCCTTTTGAAAGCTAGTTACGCTCTTGTCTATAGGTGATCCAATGTAATAGATAAATAAAGCGTAACTGACATTATAAATTATGAATATTCGTATTAAGTATAATAAATTATAGGAATAGTTTTAAATGATTTTTCTCAAAAATAATATTTTCTACCAACCTGATTTCCTCTTCCGAATGTAGACGATAGAATTCCCCCCTTTTTATTCTTTCTCGGAGGAGGTTGTGGGGGAGACACAACAACTTGGCCCTCAGATCCTTTTGGAGGTAGAGGTGGTCTGACGGAGCCTCCATCTCCCGTCAACGGCTAAAACGGAAAAGAAAAATGAGTCACCAAGAAATGGAGAATATAAAGAATATTTAAACCTCTGGTAATGATGAGTCATTACTGACGCGAAAGTGATGTTGGAAGGATTGGCCCCCACTCGAAAACCAGCCTATGCCAATCCTTTCAGAATCTGTTAACTTTCATCTTTTGAAAATTACTTCACTCTTTTACAGGTATTCCTTCTTTTTACCAATTATCCTTCTTTAATATAAAGCCTAAATGTTAATAATAATTATTTTCCCTCTCATTTGCAATATTACTATTTGGAGACTATTCCCACACGAAGAGAGATGGATTCGATGCATATGTTGATATGAGTGATCTTATCTTGAAACAGGGATAATTCATTATCCGCAGAATACGCACATCGACTGGGCTTGATCACTTTCATAGCAAAATGAGAGAAAATTGTTATAAGTACATACAAACTCTTTTTCAAGACAATGTGAGCATCCTCAAGCACGAATGGTCATCGTTTTGACTGAAAATTTAACGTACTTCTCAGTAAACGTAAGTAATCTCTCGATAAACACTAACTGCTCACGAAATTTACTTTCGTGACTATCATAGCCTATACTCATTAAGAGCCAATACGGATCATGGATCAGTGACAAAACCTCAACCCTTTAATAACATGTTAATCATTCCAAATCTGCATAATTGTAACGCCATCCGATCATCACAATAGTGCTACAATTTGCCTCATTAATACAGGGTGTCCCAGAATTAACTATCTATTTCAATGAAATCGGACAAATTTTTTAAAAACACATTTTTATTTATGTTTATCATGTTTAATATGTGTTAAAAATGTATAAATTTCTAAATTTTTTTCATAATTTTATTTTCATAATTTTTTCATAGTTTTTCATAGTTTTATTTTTAGAATGGCAAAGAGACTCTCCAAAAGTTAACGTGTGGCTTGGAATGACCAAATCCAAAATTTATGGCCCATTCTTCTTTGCGGAAGCAACTGTAACAGGTACCGTCTACCTTGATATGCTTCAGCAGTTTCTCGAACCACAGCTTCTTGATGATGGCATTCTTGATAATGTTGTGTTTCAACAAGATGGAGCACCATGTCATTATGCTCTAATTGTTCGAGAATACCTCAACAGACGCCTTCCGAATCGGTGGATTGGACTTGGAGGACCTCGACCTTGGCCTCCGCGTTCTCTGGATTTGACACCCCTGGATTTCTTTGCATGGGGTTTCATAAAAACAAAGGTTTATCGCCAAAAGATCAATAGTTTAGCTGAACTTAAAGAACGCATCCAGTTGGCAGTGCGGGAGATAACACCTGAAATGCTTCAAAATGTGTTTCGCAGCACTGAGGATAGATTTGAAATTTGCAGAGATACAGACGGTGCACATGTTGAAACTTCTCAATAAAGTTTTGACTTATGATTTATAAATCTATTTGTTTTTGTATCATAATTTAGTAATAAACACAAAATTATGTCAGTTTTTATTAAATTTGTCCGATTTCATCGAAATAGATAGTTAATTCTGGGACACCCTGTATAACGAATAACGAAAAATTTCCCATAAAGAAATCGAATGCTCTTCATTTCATTTGTATATTTTTTAACAAAAGGCTTGATAAGGAGTCGGAAGATGAATTGAAAATGTGTTTAGTTTAACTGCCCAAATTAATAGTCAATTTAGCTTCACAATTCTTGCTGAAATGCCGGTTAAGTAAAGCCATCTTGATAGTATTAGAGATAAATTTAAAACATCTTTATAGAGAGCATGAATATAGCTTCAAAAAGACTTTAATTTAATGTAACCAAATGCTTCAGTATCTCCACCATAATTTTTGTATCTTACAAAATGAATTAATAACATTAAAACGTTTTTAGTTAATAGGTTTATATTTGATTGACTGATACATATATTCGATAAGATCTTTTTCTTCAGGTTCAGGATTTAAGATAAACATCTCGCTTTAATAGACCGCATATGATTCAGTAATTATGAGGGGGAGACATAAAAAGGTAAACATCCCAATTTAGCTCTTCGTTACCCACTTTGATGACTTAATCTCTTCCGTTACGAACTAAATTCGGCACTATACTATAGTTACACATTTGGTCAAATAAAGGAGAATCATTGCTGTGAAGGTTCAAAGTTTTATACATAAAAAAAAATCCATTTTCTTAATGGGGTGATGAAAGGAGCATTGTTATTCAAATGTCGAGTTCTGTGTAAATTTTATGGACTTGCTCTAGAAAGACTCAGTGGTGGCCAACCGCGGCGCATTGCGCCAAAGGTGGCGCATCAAGTACTTTGAAGTGGCGCATCGAGGTCTAGTATGAATTGCGCTAAATTGTCACTTCTAACACTAAATATTAAAAATCAAAGATTTAAGCAGTTAAGATGTAGTTAACTAAAAATTAAGGTAAATATTTTTCACATTATATTTCTATTTAAGGTAAATATTATATTATATTTTTATTTTTACTTACAAGTTATTAGTAATTTTTTCACAATTTTTTTTTGGCGCATCCGAATTAAACCTAACCTAAAAATGGCACGCATCAAAAAATGGTTGGCCACCACTGCTCTAGATGTAACACTCTTTCTATGCCAATTATTTTGACCGCCAAAACCACCCATCTAGGATCTGTTTTCGGATAACATCGTAACTTTGTAACTTACCAACATTCTTTGAATGCATTTTATTATAAGTCAGACGTTTTAATCAATTTTTTTTTATCTTCAACATATACAGGGTGTAACAAATTTCATTCTCATAGGGAAATCTTTTCCAATATTTTAGTTAACGACGAGGCTTGTTTTCATTTAAATGGAATAGTGAATCGCCACAATTATCGTTACTGGAGCGACGAGCATGTACTGGATTAATTGGTAAGGTGATTGTATTGTTTGTAATGCATAGTTAAGACTCTTTTCTCGTTCAATTCTGTTATAGCTTATTTCCCTAGAATGAATGAATTTTTGTTACACCCTGTGTGTGTATATATATATTATATATATATATATCGTTGCAGGACACGTTCCTTTACGGAAAGGGGCATATGTATCCGAACGACCAAGAAGGGTTAAGTTAACTAAAGGTAAATGAAGTTAGGTTGAGCGCGATTAAGTCAGATAGGTTGAAGTACCGACAAAGTATCTCGACGGACCCGTTGTGTGAAGCCCCCAAAGAGACTTATGAACGACTTCCCTTACCTTCCTGGAGTGGGCGGCTCTTCTTGGATGTCCGTGGTAGGTCTCGTCGCAGGTGAGGCAGAAGGCTTGCCGGTTACATTTGTCGCATCGGACCGCAGCTTCCGCAGAACCGCAGAGGTCGCAGTGAGGAACTTTCTCCTTACTTTTTTCTGCCGAAGAAAGTAACTGTTAATGAATGGAATTATGACAGGTTCTGAAATGATGAACCCTTGAAATTTGAAAGAGAAAGGCTTACGTTCGGATTACATTAGCAAAGAAGTGTAATCATACAGAATTGATAAAAGAAAATGGGAAGTCGTGGTGTTTATACACACACCGAGCGTCTATCTATTAGTATTGTTCACATCCATGTTCACCAATGACTATACAAGAATTTCGGTCAATGGATGACTTCACCCAAATCATAATCCCGCACGAAATGACAGCTAGCTGATTACACACAAACTCTACTATGTTCAGTGTTAGGAGTAACGGCGTTACTAGTAAGCCGTAACTTTTTTAGTAGGTGTAGCGGTAACGCCGTTACTTTCGAGATGTAACAAAAATGGTAACGGCACTACTTTTTAGAGCGATTTCAATCGTTATTCGCTACTTGTTACTTTCAAACTGATCATTTGACTAGTATCATTTATTAGCCGTTAATTAGCTGTTAGCTCCTCCAAACGACGAGGAGAACTATCAGATACCAATTTTGAAAAACTAGTATTCCTGGAATTGAACAACACACTCCTAAAAAATCTGCAAGATTAGTTTTTTTTTGGACAGGCCATTTTTTTTTATTTGAGTTTATGTTTTGATTATTTTGTCATATAGAGTATAATTTGGTATTATTAAGGCATTTTTTACTCTTTAGTCTTTTCTTAAAAGTAACGGTAACGCGTTACTTTTTCATAGAAGTAACTGAATCGGTAACGACGTTACTTTTTTATCAATGTAACTATAGCGGTAACGCCGTTACTTATAGAAAGTAACGTGCCTAACTCTGACTATGTTATGGTTTGTGCTGCAATATACGTTGTCGCTACTTTTAGAATATAGATTCTTCAATGCTGTCATAGCCTTAATGAAGACACAAGGAGAATAGAATTATAGTAACCCGTTATTTTTCCCAAATTTTTTCTGAAGAAAAGGGACTTATTTAGTAATTCCCTCCCTCTCCTACTCCCCACTTCAGCATACGCAATTGTACATAGACAAAACATCTTGATTACAGCAACCAACAATCGCATAAACCGTATATGACAAACATTAAGAAAAGTGACTCAAGCCAGCGTGTGATGAGAAAACAAACCTTTTAAGTGCTTTAGCAGAAAATAAGTATTACTGTATAACCCAAATTTTATGACTAACTGGCGAATACTTTACTATAGTATTTGTTTGTTAACTAAACGTTTTCCTTGTGTACCTCAAATTTAAAAAGGGGTTACGCATAAATTCTTCGAAGTTTCTCAAAAGTTCGGGGAAATAAATTAATTTAAAGTCAGTTAACCTCAGCGTCAAAACTGAACTCAATGCTCTGCAGATGGAAGTCTAGCCTAGGGATCATCCCAACATTTATGTGTTTCTGCTTTTATATATTTACTAAACGGTGATTCATCACGGAGTAATATACTGTACATCTACGTTCGTTAAATTCAAAACCCAGCCAAGAAATAAGAATAACCAATACAGTATATATATATTATATATATATACACAACTAAGGTCATTGACGCTATATATATATATATCGAAGTTAAGCGACATTGGGTCTGGGTAGTAGTTGGATGGGAGACCGTCCTCTGCGCTCAGATTATGTAGCGACTCGTGGTTCGGATCCCACGTAAAGCTGTAGGTCCCCTCCGTCATATAACCTTAGATGTTGCGAAGGAGGTTAAACAACCCCAATTAAAAAAAAATATATATATATATGAGAGAGAGAGAGAGCTGCTTAATAAAAATTAAAAACAATAACTGAATATGATAATAAAAACCCCACTCTAATAGACAGAGTTTATTTCCACAACAGTTTATTCGTTTTTCTGTATCCACCCGAAGAGGATGCCAGTGGGCATCGAAACTGTTGTGAAAATAAACTCTGTCTATTAGAGTGGGTTTTTTATTATCATATTGTGACTTTCACGTAGAAAAAGTGAAGGTTTTTTGCATTAATAACTGAACAGTTGCGAGTTCAAAAAATATTTTATACCAAAAACTGAAAACTTAAGAAATTTCATTAGATTTAATCCAATGTACTCAGATGCGATAGTTAATAGCTATATCGTATAATAACGTGAATTTTAAATTTAACAAGGAAAAACGGCACTTGTTGAATTATTAATATTACACTGGCCAACAAAATGAAACGTTTTTTCCTCATCACAAACATGATCACACTTTTCTTAATGCATATTTCGCGCTGATTCCGAATCTGGTTTTATTGTTTTTCTAGCACGTATAGTTATATAGATACACTGGTTTTGATATTTTTAAGTTTTTGATATTGCTATAAGAAAATTTATGGATGTATAGATCACACTTAGGAATGCTAAACAACAAATACATCATATACCTTATTCAATGTACTTATAAATAAAGAATATATACATTATTTTATTAAAGCGCTGTGAGTGTGATTTCCTTTTGTAAATTTGGCCTGGATTGTCACGATACAGCATCCAACAATGGTCCGCCATCATGCTTTCATTCCAATATCCTTGGTAGCGCTTCTCCATCATCTGAATATCTTGATGGAAGCGCTCTCCTTGCTCGTCACTCACTGCACCAAGGTTTTCAGGAAAGAAATCTAAGTGGGAATGCAGGAAGTGAATTTTTAACGACATTCGACACTCCATTTCTTTGAAGGCATCAAGGAGGTTCTTGACTCCATCCTTATACGCAGGTGACTTGTTGCTTCCAAGAAAGTTTTCACATATCCATTTGAACGACAGCCAAGCCTTCAATTCCAGCGGACTTAGGACTTTTTCAAATTCAGTGTCATTCAAAACCTCCCTTATTTGTGGCCCAACAAAAATTCCTGCCTTCAATTTTGCTGCAGTAACCTTCGGAAATTTCCTTGAAAGGTATTGGAACCCTTCAGAATTGACTTTACCCATTGCTTTAACAAAATTCTTCATTAAACCAAGTTTAATGTGAAGAGGTGGCAGATAGATCTTTTGGGGATCCACTAAAGGGACAGACTGGACATTGCTTATCCCTGGGACATATGTATACCTAAGTGGCCAGTCACTTTTGGTGTAATGTTCTATAGTGGCACGACTGTCCCACAGGCAAAGGAAACAACAAAATTTTGTGAATCCTGACTGCATACCCATAAGCATTCCTATAACTTTTAGATCTCCACAAACATTCCATTGATGACTGTCGTATTTGATTGCCTTAAGTAGTATATCCATATTGTCATATGTCTCTTTTAGATGGACGGAATGGGCAATGGGGATGGATGGCATTATATACCATTATGCAAAAGAACTGCTTTCAGGCTTCTCTGCGACGAATCAATAAAGAGGCACCACTCAGATGCCACATACGTCTGAGATATGGCTGTAAATAGTCCATTGATGTCATGGCAATAACAGAGAGGACCGTCTACTGAAAAGAATGCTGTTAATTCAAATTCCGCTTTCGGTAGTAACTAATACGAACATTGTTCTCAAGTAAATTGTTCTCCTTTAGTCTTGAGGCGAGAAGCTCTGATTTCTCTTTAGACAGCGATAAGTCTCTAACAAGATCATTCAACTGTCCTTGGGTTAACTTTTTAGGCTCTAAATGTCTACCTTCAAAGTGTACTCTGGTTCTGTAGATGGTCCGGAAACGCCAGTTGCACCTTCATCACTTTCCATGTCATCTATGATAGAATCTAGCCTATCACTTGGGGGAATTGGAATGGGCAATGTTTCATCATGTTTTACTGGTCTACGTGCTGAATCCAAGTTTGGATATACAATCTGGTGTTTGTTCTTGGCAGAAAACCCCATTAAGTTCACACTACAAAAATAACAGTCTTCATGATGATCTCTCGGCTCCCTCCATATCATGGGTATGGCAAATGGCATTGAAGCTTTCTTTTTGTTAAGCCAATCACGTAATCCATTTGAACAGCCAGAACAGATTTGATGTGGCGCCCATGGTTTATCTTGGTCACCTAGATGGCAACCAAAGTATAGCTTGTATATTTTCTTAATGTCGGTTGTAATACTTCGTCGCTGTGTTTTAGTTGTCAACTGGCCGCATACGAAACAGAACTTGTCGGGGTCATTCTTACATTGTCGTGGCATGTTGACTGACCTGAGCAAACTATAAATTCAAAAAAAATGTACACCAACTTGACACAACAAGTTCTTGGACTGGACTGATCTTTTGACACACAAAGCACGGCGTTGTTGCTTGAATCACAATGCTGCTAGACGTAAAAGCTCACACCTGAAATACATAAGATGTATAATTAAGATAATTGAAATAAATAAGATGAATAAACTAAAAAAAACAATAAAATAAACACAATAAAATAAACACAATCAAATGTTGAAATATTAGTATTTTGCCTATTTACTGTAAAATGGTTAAATCTGTGTAGTTATATATATGCCTTCATCTTGAAAACTATACGTGCTAGAAAAAGTCTGAATGCAGTTTTGGAATCAGCGTGAAAAATGCTATCCAGCCACCACAAATTTTACTCTGATGAAAAATCTTTGTTGACCAGTGTTATTATTATTATTATTTTTGTTATTATTATTATTATTATTATTATTATTATTATTAATTGACTAAATGTGGTTGTCGGAATTGCGAAAAATTGATGTAGTCCTATTGCAAGCTTCGAGTTGTAACTTCAAGAAAATTAAGCTGATCACAAGAATTTATCAAAGCACCAATATACAGAGGGTCTTATCTACCATGTGAGCAGTCCAGCGCGCTCTCAAACACACACTTCTGCCTCTATTCCTCACTATCATACATACGTGCATTTCATACACCACACAATCTTTTTAAAATTAAAAAAAATACAAAATTACATCGTTTTTTGTCCTTGATTTCGGCTCTCTTCTTTTCCTTCTATTGGGGTGGGTGGGGCGTTTTTGTGGGTGTGCGCCCTTGGTCCCTCATTCCTCATAGACACCTTCGGTTTTTCCACAGTTTTTGATTTGATAATAAAAGTTAATAAAAATAACAATTGCGTCAATATATTTCGAATGGGGTCGCTTTCTATTATGTAAAGGTGACGCACGTTCTGGCATTCCATTGATGAACTTTGACATTTGTTCTTAAGGACAATCATTGTGGTGTTTATTTACTTTTGTCAACCCTCTGCAGTTTTATTTAAGCGTATTATTATTTCACGCATCACTATAGCAGTTAAGCATAAAATTAAGTATAAATTAAATATAAATTCTTACCATTTGCGAAATACGAGTTTATCTCGATAGCAATAATATTCTAAGACCTCGTAAGACCCCTTAAGACCTCTCCCAAATGTTTTTTTTTTTAATTTTTCGCTTTAATTCGCGCTGACACATCACCCTACAAATATTAAAATCTACTTCTATTTCTTTCCCATCAGAAAAATTAGGTTTGAAACGCTGGTAAGCGTTCCCTATATTAGACATTATTTGTTTTCTGTAAAATTGTGGGCTAGCTATATTTACCAAATTTTGGGTTACCGCCATTGATCCTTATTTTTATATGGAAGTGTATATATATATATATATATATATATATATATATATATATATATATATATATATCAATAAATCCATATAAACTTCGTGAAACCAAACTTGTCACATCTCTCTCATAAAGGATATTTGGGGGAATTAACGTTATTATAAATAAGGTCTCATTTTCGCTTGAAATAAACAGTGATCAGCTGTTCCTTGGGTCTCTCCCAACTGGCTGTCTGTTGGGTGATATTAACCAACGTGTGTTTTTTTTATGTTAAAGTTTACACACACACACCACACACACACACACACACACACTGTATACTGATTAAATCTTAACAAAAAGGGAAGAGACTACTCAATAGGTGTGAGTCACAGTTATATTTTTGTAAACATGCGTGTCATTACGTGGCTGGGTATATATTTTAGAGTAAAACTCATTGTTTTAAACTAATACCAAAAAATATTAAATAAAAAATAAAATTAACGAAAAACTGGTATACAAATAATGTTATAATAAAAAATAATGTTAATATAAATTAGAAAAATCATGCTAATACGAGTCCTGAGGAATTTTCTTTCTAGATATTCTTTTAAAACAAATCTTCACGCAGGCAGATACCCCAAAATAAAATCTAAAATTTCACTTTGTTAGAAAGAAGGAAATACGAAATACAGTTTTTCCGTTGTAAAAATCAAACACTTAATTGTAATTTTAAATCTAAACTTACGAAATTAACTCAAAACACGTTTAAAACGAGTTAACAGTTCGGAAAAGAAAAATAATGATTGACATCGTTGCAAAAAAAGAGAAGAAAAGCATGGATTCGTTGGAACAAGGTAGACTCTATTTAAAGCCGTTGGTAAAGAAAAAAGATAAACAGTTAAGGGAGCCAGAAACTGGTCCAGCGCTCAAGCCGACTAATGCGTCCTATTGCGGTAACTCCGAGATTATTATTACTAGCACCGTCTGGAATCGAACCCCCGACCCTCAGTATCTTCATTTCGCTTACAGGGAAACTGTGTTACTAACTGAGCTATTGCATGGCGATGGCAGTAAAGAATAACTCGTTAATTTCATTTAGAAAAATAATTTTAATTAATTAAACGAAGTTGTAACTTTATCGTCAGTGATAGGATTTTGTATAGAAAATCTCATGTTGTATAATCAGAAATCAGAAATTTCATGAATTTTTAAAGAATAAAAGATCACGTGATGTTTGAAATGGAATCATGCGAATGACGTTGTGTGTTAGCACATGATATCTGAGGGTTACGTTGTGGCCAATGTCGTGAACCCGCTTCCCGTTGATTAGCGAAGTTAAACAACACTGTGTCTCGATAGTAGTTGGATGGAAGATCGTCCTCTGCATCCACATCATTTAATGACCCGTGGTTGGGATCTCACGTAAAACTGTAGGACCCCTTCGTCATATGAAGTTGGATGTTGCGAAGGAGGTTAAACAGCCCAATCAATCAATGAAATATGTGAAAAAGGATTCCGTCATTTAAATGTGAAAAATAATTTCTATGAATTTATGTCACACCACCCTCGCTAGCCGTCGTAGCTCAGTGGGTAATACCGTTTCTCTAAAATCGAAGTGAGATCGGGGGTTCGACCCCAGGTGGTACCGTTAATAACAATCCAGGAGTTAGAGCAATGGGCCACATTCGTCTAGCCTGAGCGGTGTGCCAGTTTCTGGTCCTCATGACTGATTATTGCGTAACCCTCGCAACTTCTTATACTGTTATTGCATGATAAAATTTTGAAACGAAATACTTTGGGTGCGTTCAGTTTGAACGTATCGCGTTTTCTGCATCTAAATACACTGTTTTATGTTGAAATTTTAAGTTTTATTTCCTGCAATAAGTCTTAAGAAAATAATGTAGAAATCTTTCTACAAATATTTAATTTCAAAAAGCACTTTTACACCCTCAGTTTCGAAAAAAAATATCCTCCTGTAAACATAATTTTTTTTTTTAATTGGGGTTGTTTAACCTCCTTCGCAACATCTAAGGTCATATGACGTAGGGGACCTACAGCTTTACGTGGGATCCGAACCACCGGTCGCTACATAATCTGGGAGCGGAGGACGGTTTCCCATCCAACTACTACCCAGACCCAATGTCGCTTAACTTCGCTGATTTCCGAGAAGCGGTGTTACGACATTGGCCACGATGTAGCCCATAAGATTTCTAAAGAGCATAAAATACAGGGTGTCTCAAAAGTCACTATCTATTTCGGTGACATTAGATGTTTTTTTTAAAAATGCTATGCTGGCATAAAGATATGTACTTCTGGTGCAAATTTGTGTATTTAAAAAAAGTTAATTGGTTTATTATCTTGACATGCTTGAACAATTCCTCGAACCTCAACTTCTTACAGATGGCATTCTTGACACAGTAGTTTTTCAGCAGGATGGAGCACCGTGCCATTATGCAATAATTGTACGTGATTATCTTGACAGACGCTTCCCCGGTCGCTGGATTGGTCGTGGAGGAACACAACCATGGGCAGCACGTTCACCCGATTTAACACCATTAGATTTTTTCGCCTGGGGTTTCATTAAGTCTAAGGTGTACACTGGTAGAAGAATTAGTGATGTAGCCGAACTTTGAAATCGTATTACCGATGCAGTTCAGAAAATAACACCTCAAATGCTGGAAAGTGTGTTCCGGGAAACAACTTATCGCTTTGAGCTCTGTAGAGACACTGATGGTCGCCATGTGGAGACAGATAAATAAATAGCACTAATTCTTTGTGGCACTTACTTTGAAATAAATATATTTTTCATGTCTTAAACCAGTTTTTCGTAATTCCCATTATTTTTCAAAACAGATAGTGACTTTTGAGACACCCTGTATTATTAATCCTTTCGGGATTTCGGTGAAACCTTTGCTATTGCGCTAGAGTGACCCAGTGGTTCCCAACGTGGGGCCACCGTCCCTCAGGGGGCGTTTGAGAATCTTAGGGGGGCGCTAAGAAACTGTAAAATTGTTACCTTCTATTAATAAATCACTTATCACTTATCCCTTATCCTTATTATCTTTATGAGGGGGCACCAGCAAATATTGATGGACATTAGGGGGCGTTGGCCTAAAAAAGGTTGGGAACCACTGCGCTAGACATACCAAATAGAGTCTGACACAAATCTTTAATTTCCAAACTGCCCTCCTTCGGTTTCTATCCCTCTATTTGTGCCTTCATCTCTAATTTCCTTTCTGGCTGATCTATAGCTGCGGTTGTAGATAGCCACTGTTCTTTTCCTAAATCTGCTAATAGTGGTGTTCCTCAGTGCTCTGTCCTGTCACCCACTGTTTTAATTTTATTTATCAATGATCTTTTAAATCGCACTTTCTGTCTTATCAACTCCTATGCCGATGATTCCACTCTTCACTTCTCCACCCGCTTCAAAAAGCGTCCCTCTCAACAGACACTCCATGCTTCGCGTGGGACGGCTATGGTACACCTGACCTCTAATCTTTCTACTATCTCTGATTAGGGCAGAGAAAACCTTGTGGCTTTCAGTGCCTCAAAAACTCAATTCCTTCACCTGTCTACTCATTACAATCTTTCACGCGACTATCCTCTTACCTTCAACAGTACACAACTCATTCCTTCCTCTTCTTTTAACATTCTTGATGTTTCCTTTTCTCGTGATCTTTTCTGAAAAGATCACATATATTCTCTTTCTAAAATAGCTTCTAAGAGATTAGGTGTGCTGTACCGGCTCCGCAGTTTCTTCACCCCTACTCAGTTGCTGTCTCTGTACAGGGGTCTTGTTCACCTCTGTATGGAGTACGCTTCTCATGTGTGGGGTGGCTCAACCCACACAGCTCCAGTGGTGTAGTGCTGTGGGAACGCGTGGGAACGGCGTTCCCTTACTTTTTTTGGTAGACGGAACGGCGTTCCCTCACTATTTCAAATAAATCCGAACTTACAAATCTCTAACGTCATGAAATTTTAATTTCCATCCCTAGGAGAAATATGAGAAAGAATCATTAACTGTTTCATTTCTTTTAGCTTCGACTGAGGCAATGCTAGCCTATAAAGATCTGGTGAAACAGTCACCACGGCGTACCAGTTGTTAACTTTTTTTTAGTTAATCATTCCAGTTGTTAGCTATTTTTATTGATCGTACTGGATGTCATATATCTAATGACACTGGAAATACTGCATTTTCAACCTTGGAATATATCCTAATATCCAGTGCATATGACCTCAAAATATCCCTGAAATTGGTCAGATTTCAAAAGATTTCCAGGGAGGCTTACAGTGCCCCCGGACCCCCAGCTGTATGGGCTCGCCGCGCTCGCCATTGTCCCCCCCCCGCACCTGAGTAACACTTTCAAAATGCGTTTCCTCACTTCTTTATTTAGCACTACACCACTGCACAGTGCACAGCTCTACTTGACCGGGTGGAATCAAAGGCTTTTCGTCTTATCAATTCCCCTCCTCTTACTCACTGTCTTCAATCCCTCTCTCTTCGCCACAGTGTTGCCTCATTCTCTCTTTGCTATCGCTACCATAACGGACACTGCTCTTCTGAACTTTCTAAATGAATGCTTCCTCCTTTAAGGAGAGCACGCAGTACCAGATTTTTGACACATTGTCATTCCTTTTCTGCCCAACTCTCTAACGCAAGGGTTAATCGATATTTTCAATCTTTTATCCGCTCAACCGGTCAACTCTAGAGCAATCTTCCTCAATCCATCTTTCCCTCTGTCTATGACCTTCAATCTTTCAAATAGTGTCCAAACATGTCGAAAATCTTGAACCTTCATTTTGGCTCTCTTTTTTTCCCAAATTGTACTTTTTCCAAACTAGTCCTCATACAGACTTAAATGTATACTCTTTGAGTGCGGTGATTCCACTGTGACAGAATAAAATATAAGTATAGATGTACTATAGACCAAATTATGAACCAGAAAATACTTAAAACAAATTGTCAAAACATCGCCGACTTTACTCATTAAAAGAATAAGTTGGACTCTATAGCGAACCAGAATTTTAAATTATCGTTTGTCTGCTATAAATGGCATGTAAAGGACCATTAACTAAATAAATTAATACAAAATCTTGGATGGTAGCTTGTTCTAAAATCTTATAGTTTTAAAGTTGCATAAAGATCTACAGATCTACAGAAGCTAAGGCTAACAAAGACCCTAAGATCCACTCCAAGGGTAGCCCGAGAGAAAGAAGAGAGTAGGGGTTAAAAGAAGAGAATAGGGAGTTAAAAGAAGAGAATAAGGGGTTAAATAAGTAGCAAAACCTATCATTCGTGGGTTAACATTCATTCAGAAAAAGAGAGAAGGACTCACCATCATCATCCGCCGGCCACTGCCGACAAGTCGGAAAAATAGTCGAAGAGAATAGGAAAGGGGTGAAAGATGAAAAGAAGCAAAATAAGAACGCTTACAAATCATGCAAACACAGTCTTAACTCAAAGAAACACTGTCATACCATGCAAACTACAGACATGCAAGTAAAAAAAAAAAGTATGAAGAGTATAACAAAAAGTGGATTAGTTTACGCTACGAGCTACATCTAAGTTCGTCTTAGTCTAATTTTTTTTTAATAATATAATTTAACGCTGGCATGTCACAAGCTGGCATCAATCGTCAACAGACTCACACCTCGACTATCACCCCAGAGCTCCTGTTGCTAATTGTTTTATTATTTTAAATGACGTTAATATTTTTAAAATGCCTAGCTAAACGGTTTTTAAACATATTAACGCTGGTAGAGTTCACGACTGACGTGGGAAGATTATTCCATTTATCAATTACTTTAAACGTAGGCTGACCATACGTACCGTTTTGAACGGGACAGTACTACGTCTACCTAAATTTTTGTATGGGTTCTGTCACTGAAGAATAATTGTAAGCTCAATATGTTTATGTACTTACTTTTTCATGAATACAGAATATTACATAACCCCGTCCCTTTTTTGCCATCCCAATGTCCCGTTTTTGTCTCAAGGAAATATGGTCAGCCTATTTAAACGTAAAAACGTTTTTAGCGATGGTAGTAATGAAACGTCTGCCACGTAATTTGAATCCGTTATTACGAGTATTGCTATTATCGAAAATGAACAATTTGTCAAAATTTGTGTTATCGATTTCATTAACGATTTTGAAAACTTCAATAAGCTCCCCCCTTAATCTCCTAGTTTCGAGTGAATGCAAGTCTAACTCTTTAATCCTAGCTTCGTAAGACTTGTTGGGTAGTGACGGAATTAGTTTCGTGGCTCGTCGCTGAACCCTTTCCAACCTATCAATATCCTCACGCAAATACGGGCACCAAGTCTGAATGGCACATTCTAAGTGAGGCCTGACTAGGGACTTGTAAAAGGGCAATATAATATTCTTCGATTTAAATTCGAAATTACGCGTTATGAAGCCTAACCTCCTATTAGCTTTTGCGTAAGACTCCAGGCACTGGTTCCTAACTTTTAAATTCTTAGATACGCGTACGCCTAAATCTACTTCCTCGTCAACGCTCGTTAACTGTATATCGTCCATCGTGTACGTGTAATTATTTTTACGAGAACCTATATGCAAAACTTTACATTTGTCTACGTTAAATTGCGTCTGCCACTTATCCGTCCACTCCATAATCCTATTAACATCGTCTTGGAGCCTATTTCTATCGTCCACGTTAAGAACATTACCGCGTTACTGGTCAAGCCTACATCTATGTCGTTAATGTAGATTACGAATAGCAATGGGCCTAACACTGAACTCTGAGGGACACCTCTACCTACATCCAGCCACCCCGATTTCCTACCATTAACAACGACCCTCTGTTTCCTGGCACGAAGCCATTCCTCTAACCAGTTAGCTACCTATACTGTGCGCTTTAACCTTCGCAATTAATCTTCTATTCGGAACTGTATCGAACGGTTTTTTAAAGTCTAAATAAATAACGTCAGCCGCTCTATGCCTATCGTATTCGCGCACCCTTTCGTTATAAAGCTCTAACAAATTGACTAAACAAGATTTATGGCGTTGAAACTCATGCTGACTACTATTAATCAAATCACGACTTTCTAAGTGATCGACGATACGATCCATAACTACGGATTCCAAAAGTTTACCGACAATTGACGTTAAGCTAATAGGCCTATAATTGTTAGCTACTGTGCGGTCGCCTTTTTTAAAAATGGGCATAATGTTAGCTAATTTGAGGTCTTCAGGAATAATCCCCGCTTCCAATAACTTATTAAATTTTTGTTAATGGGCCTACGATAACGTCTTTTAAATCTTTCAAATGTCTAGGATAAAGCGCGTCAGGGTCTGGAGCCTTGCTAACTTTTAGCTTATCGATATAATGCGCAATCTCACCCTCGTAAATAGTTATTTCATTCAAATTAGTCTCGCTACTAAATGGAACGATATCGGCCACTTCGAGGACATTATCTACATCTTCTACGGTAAAAACTGTCGCAAAAAAGTTGTTAAAAATACCCGCTATCGCCTGAGCGTCGGATGCCAAAGCGCCGTTAGCGTCCACTAGAGGGCCTATGTTATCTTTTATCGGCTTACGATTATTGACGTAGTCAAAGAGCTTTTTCGGATTATGTTTACTATCCGCAGCTACAAGTATCTCAAAATTACGCTAGCATTCCTAACAGATCTTTTAACCTGACGTCTAAGCTCGATATATCTATTAAAGTTAGCTACTGTGCCATTGCGCTTATTAAGTCTATACACTGTGTTACGCTCGTTTATGAACTCACCTATTTCCCTAGTCCACCACTTGGACCTACCATGATTTCTAGCGCGCTTGGGCCTACGCGGAATAAACTCCCTTTCGATATTAAAAAAAACTTTCTTTAAACGCCTCCCAATGAAAATTTGCGAAATTACCCATAAATAAATTATCCCAGTCCACTACTCTCATCCTATCCGCAAAACTATCAAAATTAGCCCTACGAAAATCAAGGACTTCTATTACGTTAGTATCCTTACTGTTTTCTATGAATAGCTTAAACCTAATAATTTGGTGATCACTACATCCCAAACTCTCACCTACTTCCAAATCTTCGACTATATTTTCGTCGTTCGTCATCACCACGTCTAAAATATTGTCACCGCGCATTGGTTCGGTAACCATGTGTCGTAAAATATTATCTTCCATGAACTCAATCAGTCTCAAACCCTCATCATTACCAGTAAAAGTCTCGTAATTAACGTTAGGGCAGTTAAAGTCTCCGACAATTATACTACCTCGATTATTAATAAAGTTACCAAGAAGTGTGTAAAATCTAGTATCGGTATCGAGGGGATGAACAGGAGGTCTATAAACAACAACGAAATTAAAGCTAATACTACGCTAGGGTGTACCATTTTGGGGTCATTTTCAAAAAGTCAAGGTCCAGGAGTCTAATGTTGTGCCAAATGATGTCCTAAACACGAATTTAACAAGCATTTTCTAATCCAACAAATTTTGAATCCCCCCAACCCCCCTTGAAATTTTGCCCATCCCCTTTTCCTAAAAACCCCATATATCTAAAAAACTATCAACTTTATCGAAATATGTTATAGAATAAAAATGATTTAGAATCAAACGTTCTATTAGAAAAGTTCATTAAGATAGAAATTTACGTAATTTTGAAAATTTTCATTTTCTTTTGTCCAAGAGCACCTTATTGTATTAATATAAAATAAGGTGCTTAAGTTACATTATTTATGAGTATATTGTGAGTATAATCCAAATTTAAAAATCCTTTTTTACATTGAATTTTAATAAACAAGCATTGTTTTTACTCTTATTGTTTCTTTTCAGACTGCTTTATTTGAAAAATAAATAAAAAATGAGTCAAACAGCTACAAAACAGCATGACTTTATTCTTGGTCGCTTGCAGGCTGATATTATGAGTCCATCTAAAATTGTTTTACCATCCAATAAAGATGTTCTAAGCCATTTTATTTATTTACGGAGAATGCAGTATAAGGGTCCAAAAGTTACAAAAGATTCTACTGTTAATGAAGTTCTACAGAAGCTACTAATAATATGGCAAAAAGCATGCATTCCTACTATAGATATTAGTAAAAACCCTAAAGGCAGGAAGATGCTGTTAAATCTAGAAGAAATGCATAATAATTTAATCAAGCACAAAAAAAGAGCAAGCTTTGAAAATGAACTCTCTAATTTCATGAAAATTATGGATTCCCTTTTTGACATCTCTTCTCAAAATGCCGTTGAATTAATCCAAAAAGACCGCATGAGAACTGAGCCTCAGAAAGCATATGATATTTCATTCTTAGAAGATCAAAGAACAAAACGAGAAACATGTTTAGGTTTGCTAGATGCAGATTATGCATCAAAAGTACAGCGCAAGTACATTAGATTAGAGAAAGAGAAGAAACGCAAAGAGAAACATAAATCAGTGAAGCAAGTGAGTGCTACAGCCAGAACATCAGAGACCCTTCTTTCTAGCACGACCAGTTCTGAGACAGACAGCTATGAAGAGTTTCCGACAGAACCTACAGCAGGACCTTCAAATGCTTCCAGCCCCAAAAATATTCTTGCCTCGCCATTGGTTTCCTCCACTGCAGACAGAGTTAATCTCTCTATTGAACAACGGACTGTTTTTGCTGCTGCAGTAGCCATTAGGTGTGGCAAGGATATTGAAAAACTGTCTCTCTCCAGGACCACATCTGCAAGAGCCGCTCGAAAACAAGAAAACGAAAATATGAAACTTGCATCAAGGATTTTACTCCTCCTGATCACTGCCTAGTACATTGGGATAGCAAGCTGCTTACTAAATCATGTTCAGAACAAGAAGACCGCCTTGCAATACTTGTTACTGGATACCCAAATGTAGAAAAACTTTTATCAGTTTCTATAATAGATGATTCCACTGGATTGTCTCAAGCCACTTCTGTATTTCAAAGTATTGAAAAATGGAACTTGAAGCAAAATGTCTTTGGAGTATCATTTGATACCACTGCATCCAATTCAGGATGGATGAAAGGTTCCTGTAAGTTACTTGAAGAACTTTTGCAAAAGAAATTGATTTGGTTAGCATGCCGCCATCATGTGGCTGAAAGAGTTTTGTGTGCTGTGTATGAAACCATTTTTGGCCCAAGTAAATCTCCTGAGTTTGAGTTATTCAAAGAATTTCGCGAGTCTAAATGGAAGAAAATTAATACGAAATCTACATACAATGTTCTTGATGTTAAATCAAGGTATCAAAGAGGCCTAAAGGAAGAATGTGTAGAATTTATGACCCAATGTTTAAGAAAATCTGACTGCTTTCCACGTGATGACTATAAGGAAGTTGCTGAAACAACTTTAATGCTTTTAGGAGAGGTTTCCAGAGAAAACAGTCATTGGCGGAAACCTGGTGCAATGCACCGTGCCATGTGGATGGCAATGATTTTGTATACAAATAAAATGTATGCTTTTGCCCACCAAGCATCATATGATGAATCATTGATTAAGAAATTAAAGAGAATGTGTCTATTTAATGCATTAATTTATGGAAAATACTGGCTTTTATGTTCCAATTCACTAGATAGTCCAGCTAATGATCTGAAGTTTTATCATGATTTGGTGAATTACAAGAAGGAAGATAGGGAAGTTGCAAATGCTGCTTTTAAATCTTTTGCCAATCATTACTGGTATTTGACGGAGGAAGTGGTCCCTTTGAGTTTCTTTGGATCGCTAAGTAATGATGAAAAAGATAAGATCGCAAAATCCTTAAACAAATATCCAGTTCCAGAAAATTATGTATGTGGGCAACCTGTTTTCCCCATTTTAAAGGAAGGCACAAAGCTTCATCAGCTAGTAGGTCCAATTTCATGGCATTTATTTCAATGCTGTGGGTCAAAACCAGACTCATTGCGTAAACTAACCCACTTTTTGTTTAACTTTACCTACTTCCCCCCCCCCCCTCTCCTTACTTTGCATGTGTCTAACTCTTTTCTTGCATGTTTGTAGTTTGCATGGTATGACAGTGAGTTAAGACTGTGTTTGCATGGTTTGTAAGCGTTCTTATTTTACTTCTTTTCATCTTTCACCCCTCTCCTATTTTCTCCGACTATTTTTCTGACTTGTCGGCAGTGGCCGGCGGATGATGATGGTGAGACCTTTTTCCTCTTTTTCTGAATGAATGTTAACCCACGAATGATAGGTGTTGCTCCTTACTTAACCCCTTCTTCTCTTCTCTTAACCCCCTACTCTTTCCTTTCTCTCGGGCTAGCCTTAGAGTGGATCTTAGGGTCTTTGTTAGCCTTAGCTTCTGTAGATCTGTAGATCTATTAGAGTAGTCAATGATACCGCTGAAAGAGGAATCAAGCTGGTTCAAGACTTTCATGACAAATGTCAAAATGAAGAAGAATTTCAAGGTCTTTTGCAAATTGTGGAAGAGAATAGAAGACTAATTCCTGGTCCTAGTAAAGAGACTCTTAAAAGAATGAAACTCAGTAAAGAATAGTTCATTAACAGATAGATTAGGTATTTTTATTTGCAGAGATTGTTTTAATTTAGAAGAGGCTGATTTTTTTTTGTTATTAAATATACCATAAATTGTCTTTTCTTATTTTTATGTTTAAAAAGCTCTTATATCAATGATTTCTAATTAGGAAACTTGTTTCTTTTATTTTTTGAGGAAAGTGTTGAATAAAGGAAAAAAAAACGATGGACCTCACAACTATAGATAAAGTGTTAATTTTTAGCTTTATTTTATATATATATAGTTTTGAGGTTGTCCTCAGACTTTGTAAAAGGCTAGTTATAATAAAAACTAATTATGATTTGCATTATAACTAGCAAATACAAAGCCCATCGCCGCGAAGCTGCATTGGGGTGATGCTTCAAAGGTGGCGGTAACACCTTATTTAAGAAGAAGGCACTGCAAACAAAAAAAAATTTTAATTTAATTTTTAAAAAATAAATGAAAATTTTCAAAATTAAGTAAATTTCTATTTTGATGAACTTTTCTAATAGAACTTTTGATTCTAAATCATTTTTATTCTATAACATTTTTCGATAAAGTTGATAGTGTTTGAGATATATGGGGTTTTTAGGAAAAGGGGATGCGCAAAATTTCAAGGGGGGTGGGGGGGATTCAAAATTTGTCGGATTAGAAAATGCCTGTAAAATTCGTGTTTAGGACATCATTTGGCACAACATTAACTCCTGGACCTTGACTTTTTGAAAATGACCCAAAAATGGTACACCCTAATACTACGCGCCCTAACTTCAACGCATATAGCATTAATTTGCTGCCTGGAAATCTATCTTAACCTCGATAGCCATAAGGGAATTACGAATGTACAAGAAAACGCCGCCACCAATCCTATGTAACCTATCATTAGTAAAAAGTTTAAAACCCGCTATTATGCGCTATATCAAGTTCCCCTAACAAGTCCGAGTCACGGTATTTAACCACGTTTCGGTTGTAGCAACTATATCGTAGTTCCCAGAATAAATTACCGCCTTAAATTCGTTCAATTTATTTCTAATACTAAGCGCGTTACAATAAAAGACGTTTAAATTATTTTTTACCATGATGAAATATGATGATGAAATATGAATGGCAGTGCCGGTGATGCTTGTCAGTTTCCTACTTCTTCCTCTTATCAAAATTAACAGTATTTAAAGTCGATGAACCAATGTGTTTCTGCTTCGACAAAATTGTAAACGTGCCAAGATTACGCAGTTACAATATGATCAGATAGTGTACGGTACTTAACTAGTAATAGTATATAAAAAATATTTTAAAATTTTGTGGCGACGTCCGGCACTACCTCATAGTCCTACGAGACGACTAGCGATACCATGACCTTGCAATAACAACTATACGAACGAACGAAAGAGCGAGTTTTAACTCTATAAATTGCTCTCAAAATGTTCACGAAAGGTCATGTAAACGTCCTAAAATCAAAAACAGGAGACTTAGGGAATAAATATAATTGGTACTTACATATTAACTGGGGGCCACCACATATTGATGATTGGTTAAATTAAGTTGTAATATTTTCGTTAGTTGAAAATTTTTAATACATCATATTTTTTAAATAGCAATATTTTTTTAAATATTTACAATGATTTATATTTCAAATATTTACAATGATTAATACATGTTACGCATTAGAAACATTTGTTTCTGGAGGCCAAAAATTTTTAATTGATGTGTAACATGTATTAATCATTGTAAATATTTGAAATATAAATCATTGTAAATATTAAAAAAAATATTGCTATTTAAAAAATATGATGTATTAGAAATTTTCAACTAACGAAAATATTACAAATTAACCTAACCAATCATCAATATGTGGTGACCCCCCGTTAATACGTAAGTACCATATAATTCCCTCTTTGACCTGGTACATAAAAATAATAGTGTAATAAAAGACCTTAAGGCTGTCATAAAAGTTGTGCAACATAATAATGAGTTGCTAAAGAGTGATAATGCAAAACTAAAGTATAGAAATGTAGAATTTGAAAAAAGCACAAAGTATGCCTACGATGAGTTAAACGACCTTAAAGCTGACTTAAACTCAGTAACTAAAAACAGTCGCAATATGGAGACGATAAAAACAGAACACGTGTCAATTAAGAACAAAGTAAACAGCCTAGACGATAATTCACTTGCTAATAACTTAATTATAATGGGGTAACTGAAATTAATGGAGAAACGAACAGTGAAACTAAGAAAAAGGTGGAGGACGTAATAAAAGACAACCTGAATTTGGGGAATATCAAGACCAAAATTGCTTATAGATTGAAGAAACAAACTCCACCAGAAAAAGCAAATTCTAGAGTGAAAGAAATGAATGAATCTAGGCCGTCCACCTCAGCTATAAGAGTAATACGTGAGGATGAAATTCACAGTGACTTAATACTAAAAAAAGAGAAGAAAGCTGAAAGGATCAAACATCATCTTCATCATTGATGACGTATGCTAAGAAACCCACAAAATACCTAAAGAGAAGCTCCCGAAACTCTAAAAGCGAGAAGACTCGGGGAAGTTGCCTACTTCCTTGGGGCCCAAGTTAATTATCAAAGAAAAAGAGACTTCTTCAAAGCAGAATGACTCAGCCAAAGGAGTTCACCCTGTTAATGAAAGAACATTCAAGGTTATGAAATATGAAAAAAAAAAAGCAACCGAAAGTCGGCACACCGGAGGTTAGGCGTGCGAATAACTCCGCCCACAATCTCTTCAGTCGAGTTTATCATTCTCAGCTCAACTAGGCAGTAACTCCTCATTTTCTTATATCCCGTTAATTCCATATTCATTGGAATTTTTTATGAATTACTGATAAATTGGCCTTCAACGATAAAGACTATACGTCCCGATATCAATCGGAACGATTTCGGTTCATTGTATTACAAAAAGATAATTATAAAAAAAACTTTCCCTGCAAAATCTAAATATCCGGAGCTTACCTAAAAACTATACGTACTTATTGGTCCTTTTGTAAACTTCTACGGTTAAATTTAGTGTTATAATTCTTACTGAAACGTGGTTAAACAGTAATATTAAATCTGTATAATAGTAAAAACTACATTGATTATCATACTGTAAGAAATGGTGGTCAGGTTAGGGAGGTGTATCTGTTTATGTAAATAAAACTTAAGATTCCAACGAAGTATTTTCTGTATGTAACAATGATACTGAAAACCTAATTGTTGATACAAAAGATAAAAGTAATGTGTATTCTGCTCACGCAGTATGTATAGACCACCTAACACTAATTTCAATAGTTTTCAATTCATTTAGATAACATATAGTACAACGTCCATAAAATGCCACAGTTGCGGGTGATTTTAGCGTCATCTTACAGTCTGAGGTAATCTCTCGTCTTGTAGATTTTTAAACTTAATGAATTCTTTCTATCTCAGTCATACTATTACTAAACCCACTCGAACCTACAACTATGATAATCGGATAACAGAATCTACAAATGATAATATATTTGTAAATAGCAATGCCCTCGTAAATTCTGGAATTATAACCACAGTCACATGATAACATTGCTCAGATTGCAGATAAAACATCTACTGATTACAAAATATTTTCAGAGGTTAACGCAACAGAATTTATTGGGGTTGTAGAAAGTACTAGATTTGACTGTGACGAACCTACGAATCATCCAGATCATATGTTTAAGTTTTTGTATGACTCCTTATTTCATATTTTTAATACTTGCTTTCCTTTAAGGAGGAAAATAGTTTCGCCCAAAAGTGTCGCAAATCCATGGATCACTCCAAAAATTATCAATTCAATAAAGAACAGATAAATTATTCAAATTGTAATTACAAAGTTACTAAAATTCCGGATCACCTGAAGATCAGGGCCCCCAGCCTTCTTTAGTTAGCCTTATAATGCTAACTAACGAAAATATCACGACCTAACCTAACCAATCGTTAGGTCAATTGTACACCCTTGACGATTGGTTAGGTTAGGTCGTGATATTTTCGTTAGTTAGCCTTATAAAGCTAACTAAAGAAGGCTGGGGGCCCTGATCTTCAGGTGATCCAAAATTCCTAAACTACAAATATACTCAATGTACAAACAAATTAACTAAAATAATCAAAATATACAAAATATAACTATTATAACGATCAATTTTCCAAACACCAAAAGAGACCTGAAAAAACATGGCCAATCATAAACATTCTATCGGTGTAGATAATATAACTTATTATTATAATTGAACCCATCATTATTTAAAGCGAAAACCACTTATTCTGGCTATAGGTCAGCGTAGGAGGCGTTGTGAAGTAGAGAGGCCCTTAAAACTTCGGGTTAAATAAATAGCGAAGTATTTTTGATAACAAATAATTGCTTTATTTTTGTTTATATTAACCCTAAAACAACTCAATTTATTTATACATTCCTTTCATTAAAATTTTTTATGATTATTGTAAACATATGTTAGAGTTTACTTCAAAATGGTTACATTTTATTTCATTTTATAATATATAATTTGCAAAGGTGGGCAGTTGCGCCGCAAAAAGTTGCGGCGCAACATTTTTGGTTGCGCTTGCGCTTGCGGCGCAACTTTTTAAAAAGGGTTGCGCTTGCGCGTGCGGCGCAACTATTTCAGCAGAGTTGCGGTTGCGGCTGCGGCGCTACAAAAATCGTTGCGCGTGCCCACCACTGCAGATATACGTTAAATGCAAAGGTGGGCAGTTGCGCCGCAAAAAGTTGCGGCGCAACTTTTTGAAAAGGGTTGCGCTTGCGCGTGCGGCGCAACTATTTCAGCAGAGTTGCGGTTGCGGCTGCGGCGCTACAAAAATCGTTGCGCGTGCCCACCACTGAATTAATTTGTCTGGTTTTTCAAGTGCGGAGAACTAGAAACTGACGCAACGCTCAGGCCATTTAATGCGACCTATTGCGCTAATTCCTCTATTATTATTATTATTATTACTAGCATCATCGGGATTCGAACCCCTGACCTCACTGTCTTCATTTCGCTTATAGGAAAACGGTGTTGTCCACAGAAGTACAGACTCTGACCTCCTCTTCTTACCTCTATATGTTATCAGACCTCACAAGAACGATTTCTTACCATTGAGAAGTTCTTTATTTCGTTGGGGTCCAATTTCTTCGTAATCGGGGTCACCTCCCCCCTGCTCGATTTATCTTTTCCCCCCTGCAAAAATAATAAGAAAATAAATACATTTTTAATTCAAAGTTCCCAACCCCCCCCCCCCTACCTCCACAAAACAATAATTTTGTTTACCTTCAAAACTAATAAGAAAGTTAATTCCACTATCATTATATTGATATATATATATATATATATATATATATATATATATAAAAGCCTTGGTTAACCTTGGTTTTGCTTCCGCCCGAATTGTTCATTCTGACGAAACTCAAGCTTGTCACTCCACCTTAGACCTACAGTTTAACGTGAAATCCGAACCACGCCCCACCAGCAGCCCAGCGTCTTAACCACTAGGCTACCCAGGGTACCTATTTATCTACCAACCAATTTTTTTTTATTATGTGGAAGGATGAGCAGCTGGGTTTTGCTGCGCGCCGCTTGCCACCACGGGGTCTCGATCCCGGAGCTGATGGATTGTTAGTCAGCGACGCTAACCACTACACCACCATATATACTGTTTATTATTATTATATTATTATTATTATTAAATTTCTGGTCAATTTAACCCTTTAACCACCAAAGTCTGAATGTGTGTATTTGAAAGGTTACCTGTTCAACCCAAACGTCGATAAATGGTTAAACTCTATAGTGTACAAGTGCAAAATTTTACATATACAATAGGTTCGCGTAACGGTAATTTTGCGTATAGTATGTCAGGGAAAGAGTTGATAAGCGTAGAGCAGGAAAAAGATTTAGGAGTTATAGTAGGCTGACCATACGTACCGTTTTGAACGGGACAGTACCGTTTTTTTTATGGGTTCTGTATGGGTTCTATCACTGAAGAATAATTGTAAGCTCAATATGTTTATGTACTTACTTTTTCATGAATACAGAATATTACATAACCCCCGTCCCTTTTTTGCCATCCCAATGTCCCGTTTTTGTCGCAAGGAAATATGGTCAGCCTAAGTTATAGTCACTGGTGATTTAAAAGTGGCGAAAGTACAGCAGCGGTCAATAAAGCGAACAAAGTGCTAGGTTTTATAGCTAGGAATTTTTAGTACAAATCGCGCGATATTATTGTTCCTCTTTATAAATAATTAGTTAGACCCCATTTGGAGTACGCAATCCAATTTTGGAATCCGCATATGCGCAAGGATATAGACAAAATCGTGAGTTCAAAGACGAGCAACTAAGGTGATTCCGTCGCTTAGGTCATAGTTGTACGAGGATAGGCTTAAGGAGTTAAAATTGACCACACTCGAGACTAAGAGGCTAAGGGGTGATCTAATCCAGGTTTTTAAAATTATAATGTGTTCGATACTGTAAATAGAGATAGCTTTTTCGAAATAGCACAATATTATAGAACTAGAGATAACTGGTGTAAGCTGACAAGTAGAAGGTTCGAGACAGCAGTTGCCAAACACTTTTTTACGCATAGAATAGTAAATACTGTAGCTGAAATAGTTTGCCGGTAGAAGTAATTACTAGCACGTTTATAAACATGTTTAAAAATCTATTAGATGCATATTTTGTTGATTGGGTATAGTTTAAGTTAGTAACATTAAGGTTTTTGTGGTTCGGAACCCAAGTAAAATTGTAGGTCCCCTCCGCCACCACAGAGGACATGCGCAATACACAATTACAAACACGGTTAGGTAGACCAGCCATGAGTGAATCCTAGGGTCTTTGTTAGTAGACCAGCCATGAGTGAATCCTAGGGTATTTGTTAGTCTGAAACATTATAACATTATAACATATATATCCTTTGCCGATGACACAAAGATCAGTGGAAAAATAAGAAACCCAGAAGATATAGGATCTCTACAAATAGACATGAACACTGAACAGAATCTACAAGTGGACGGAAGACAACAATATGAATTTTAACACTGAGAAATTTCAGCTGTTACGGTACAGAAAAAGAGAGGACCTAAAATCCATGGAATATTATACCCCAAATGGACAGGAAATTCAGAGAAATTCTAAAGCAAAAGACTTAGGGGTTGTAATGACTGATGATGCGAAATTTGAAACACAAAATAAGATAGCAGTAAAGAGAGCAAAGAGAGTAACTGGGCAGATACTGAGAACCTTTAAACGAAGGGATAGGAATATAATGATTCCTCTACTGAAAACACTGATCATACCCAAATTGGAATACTGCTCGGTCCTAACATGCCCATATAAAAAAGAAGACATTAGACAACTAGAAGGGATTCAGAGAAACTTCACAGCCACGATCAAGGGGTGCAAAGAACTAAACTACTGGGAAAGGTTACGCAAATTAAACCTATATTCACTGGAAAGGGGGAGAGAGAGACACACACACACACCATTATTTACACTTGGAAAATAATGGAGAAACTAGTCCCTAATCTTACTCTGACCCCTATAACTCCCCAAACAACAGTGGAAAGTAGAAAAGGAAGACTGTCGTGTTCCCAAATTAAAGGCGAGACAAGGAACATCCTTAACCCTGAAAGAAAATAGTTTTGTTGTGAGAGGACCAAAACTGTTTAATCAGCTGCCCAAAGACCTAAGAAACACGAGTGGGGTTGCAGTGGACATCTTTAAAAAAGATTAGACACCTGGCTGAGAACAATCCCCGATGAACCGGGCGTACCTGGCTATATGAGGTGGAGAGTACAAGAAACCAACTCACTACTTCACCAGACCAACTCGAGAGGAGGGGCGACAAGCTTGACCTTCGTGAAATGAGGAATCATCGCGTGGAACATTTGAAAAGTTGAAAGGTGTGTGTGTATATATATATAATACATATATATATATGAATAGAAACGACATAAGTATTAAGGAACGTTTCTGCACACGTTCCCAGGCGGTTCGCCTCATTTTTCATTATTTCGTTATCTCTCCTCCTCGTGTGCAGAAAACGTTCCTTAATACTTATGTCGTTTCTATTCATTTAATACTGCGCGGTCATTGCAGTTATTTGTTGCATATATATATATATGTATATATATATTTGCGTAACCTTTCCCAGTAGTTTAGTTCTTTGCACCCCTTGATCGTGGCTGTGAAGCTTCTCTGAATCCCTTCTAATTGTCTAATGTCTTCTTTTTTATATGGGCATGTTAGGACCGAGCAGTATTCCAATTTGGGTATGATCAGTGTTTTCAGTAGAGGAATCATTATATTCCTATCCCTTCGTTTAAAGGTTCTCAGTATCTGCCCAGTTACTCTCTTTGCTCTCTTTACTGCTATCTTATATATATATATATATATATAATATATATATATATATATTATATATATATATATATATGACAAAAAATTATTAGTTTATATCTCATTGTCAATGATTTGCGTCGATATGCTTTTGTTCCAATGTATTTTAAGCCCTAATATAATCTCCACAAGATCAACTCCCGATGTTAAGAGATTTGTTGTGCCGATTGCAGGCGGGAAAGGAAAAACATCGCAGGTAGCGCAGTTGGTCGATTGACTGTTTATACATAATTGATATAAACCATGCATCAACAGTCTATCAACCAACTGAGCTACCTAAAATAATATTACTTTCCTCGTTTCAAATCTGGTTTTATAATATTTATTATTGATAGTTTCCCAGATCTTCATTTTAATTAACGCGCGCCCGCGCGCACGCACACACACACACACGCACATATGCAGAAGTTTAATTATAAAGTGATAGTTTTCAAATAATTTTTTGAAATTTCGAAGATATATTTATCCAAAAACAGATTCGCAAATTGTTGAGTTTGACGTCATTTGTGTTCTGACGTTTCACTGACGCAAATTAATTGATTTTTTATCCAAAGTCAAAATAAATACATAGAGAGAGGGGAGAGAGAGAGAGAGAGAGAGAGAGAGAGAGATGATGAGAGAGAGAGAGAGAGAGAGAAAATCTGAAAGTATTATACATAACCCCTAACTTTATATGTATAACTAATGGTAAGTAATTGTTAATGACGTTCTCACAATAAACAGAAAAGGAATTGAGCTAAACAAAGCATTTTTACACAATCATCCTCTTAAGATCTTAAATTAAAATCATCTTTCCTGAATCTAAAAACTTATCGAAAGTATCTGGTAACGTCAATGACAGGAAGTTGAATTTTGGGGATACATCGTTCCTCTAAATTTGAGTAGCCTTTCCCCTTTTTGAAAAAAAAAATGACATAACTGACGTATACTTCCGTTAATATATTCTGTTGTACACTCAAAATAAACCTTCTAACTTTAGAATTTATAACTTATTTTTGAGGGTATGCATTCTAGGGGAAGTTTTTCCTTCTTTTGGGTATCAAAACTTCTTGTCAGATCTACAGGTCTACAGAAGCTAAGGCTAACAAGGACCCTAAGATCCACTCTAAGGTTAGCCCGAGAGAAAGAAGAGAGTAGGGGGTTAAAAGAAGAGAATAAGGGGTTAAGTAAGTAGCAAAACCTATCGTTCGTGGGTTAACATTCATTCAGAAAAAGAGAGAGAGAAAGAACACTAACTTCTTTTGGTAATACGTAACTTCTTTAGATAAAAGAAATGGTTTTCAAAACTTCTTTTTGGGGTGATTTGAGAAAATAGAAGATTATATTTCTTTGTATAGAAGGTTGCGAGAAGTTTTTGCGTTCTGTGTAGATGAGCACCCATACGTTAAACGAATGACTTTTTTAAAAATAAAATCAGTCCTAATGAACAGCAAGAAAGAAAAGAGTTTTGATGCATATCTGGCCCTCCTGACTGATTATCGTGAGTCGAACACTTGATCTCAGTGAGTTCACTTCGCTTATAGAGAAACGTCGTTAGTAGTATAGCCGAAAAAGGGGAGAGTGCAAGAATGTTGCAGGTTATTATGTAATGTTGCAAAGGGGGTGGGGTTGTTGCAAAGGGGGGAGGGGGTGGGGGGTTGCAAAAAAAAGGAAAAAGAAAAAAAAGAAAAAAGAAAGAAAAAAAGAGTACTGGCCTTTGTTGCCAACCTAGGTTGCAAGGGGCATGCAACTTGGAGGCCTCCCCAAGCTATTCCCCCCAAAGGGCTAGAGAGAAAGGAGGAGAGAAAGGAGGAGGAGAGGTGTTCACCTGGCAGGAGCCAAGTGCATATTAAGACTTCAGCCGAGTAGGCGTTGTTTTATAGGCTCCTAATCAGCCAGAATCAGCCAGTTGGCTGAATCAGCCAGTTGACTGAGCCAAGGGGGGAGGGGTACACCTGAAGGAGAGAGAGACACCTGAAGAAGAGAGAGACACCTGTAGGAGAGAGAGAGAGAGACGCCTGAAGGAGAGAGAGAGAGAGAGACACCTGAAGGAGAGAGAGAGGAGTTCTCCCCCAAGTTATTTTCGTTTTCCTAACCTAAGAGGCCACTAAGGGGTTTTACCAAAGGGCCTGAAAGAGAAGGACCAGAGGTCCTTGCTCGGCTGGGAGCCGAGCTGGAATGAGTCTCTTCACCAACTTCGCGGTCTTTTATAAGCTCTATCTGGCTGAATTGCCAGATAGCGCAATGTGTTTCAGTTGCTGAGTTGTCAGATCACCATGTATGCAGATGCTGAGTTGCCACATCAAGCATGTAATCGGGTGTGATGTGCCAGATCGCACCATCAGATAGCGCCATGTATTCCAGAAATATTAATCATACATTGTGTAACACAATATGATGGTAGTTATTCCAATTTAAATTCTGTATTAAATAAATACACACACTCCAATCTTTATTATTGCAACATTTCAGTTTTTTGCAATGATCGGATTGCTCTTGCTAGATATATATATATATATATATAATATATATATATTATATATATATATATTTATTTTTCATATTTAACATTTGAATTTTAGTTTAACGTTTAGAAGCAAATTTAACATTAACTTGAACTTCATTACTTAAACTTTTCGAAACAAATAACATAGTTAACCACACATAATTCGAAAACTTCATAATAGAAAATAACTAATTTTATGGTTAACTAGTTTATTTCGTTTACTATAATTATATATATACAGTCTTTTAAACAGCTTATGATATATATATATATATATATATATATATATATATATATATAGTGTTTCACTATAGATGTATAGATGTATATAGGGTTTTACAATAGATGTATATAGTGTTTAACGATTAGAATCAAATATAACATTAACTTGAACTTCGTTAAACTTAGTTAAATTTATCGAATGTTCTGAAAGCACGGCTTATAATTTCCTTCCCCATATCCGTACAAAAATAGCACTTCAAGACATTATTGTATAGAAATAAGGTAACACAAGTACTACAAGAAATAAATCCTAAAATAATTATATAAGACCGAAGTAATGGTCTGACGTTGGGGTGAATCCTTCTGTTTATCAAATAAATAATTTTACACACTCAATTTTCATTTCGAATATCAGTGGGGAAAAACGAACGGAAATGAAAATTTATGAAACAATTCGACGATCGTCATTCCCCAAACCCGTATATATATATATATATATATATATATATATATAATATCTAAGTTGTATCGAGATGAAAATTTATGAAACACACATTTCCGAGAATCTGTTCAAATCGGTTCACCTATTGCCAGAGGCGATTTTTTTTCCGACCATAAATGACCTTTCTCACAGACAGCTTGAACAAAACCTCTCTCGACTCCATTTCTTAGATATGCCCACAATTATATATATATATATATATATATATATATATATATATATATATATATATATAGAGAGAGAGAGAGAGAGAGAGAGAGTTTTGTTCAAATAACGGGATATGCTTGTACGAGTTTACAATTACATCATTATTGCTCTGCATTACGCAGTATGCGGCTTAATAATATTTCACCGCTTAAAGTATAGGGAAACCTGTACTCGATATGAAGGGCTTTCATATCGTTCAGTACTATTTTTGTTCCCACTTTACAACCGGTTGGTAAGTCATCTTTAAATACGTCTAGAATACAATCAAAAGCACGCACAAAGAGTTCATCGTTAGCTACATTATTAAACACAAGTTTATAAACACGCTTTTCCAATCGAGGGTTTATTTCTACCGACTCGAGCTTTTCAATCGTGAACTCACTCAACATAGCGGCAATTGAAATAATCTTCTAAATCGTTACGACAACTGCGCGTTATATAAAGAAATAGTTCTTCAGGGTGAACGGTGTAGGTGAGCTCAGCCTTGTACCGATCAATTGCTTTGTACCAAAGTTTTATAAGAAACACCAAATAATTGTCCCCTAGCGCAATTGGAAAGGTTTTCACCCCACCTTAGACCCACAGTTTAACATTAGAAAATTCTGAAACCTGACTCAGTGCCAAAAGAAACACCAAATAATTGTCCCCTAGCGCAATTGGAAAGGTTTTCACCCCACCTTAGACCCACAGTTTAACATTAGAAAATTCTGAAACCTGACTCAGTGCCAAAAAGAAACACCAAATAATTGTCCCCTAGCGCAATTGGAAAGGTTTTCACCCCACCTTAGACCCACAGTTTAACATTAGAAAATTCTGAAACCTGACTCAGTGCCAAAAAAGAAACACCAAATAATTGTCCCCTAGCGCAATTGGAAAGGTTTTCACCCCACCTTAGACCCACAGTTTAACGTTGAAACCGAATGTTCTTTTAAAATAAATTAGGATATATTTCTTTATACCTCTCGATTACATTAGTGACTAATGATGCGGGAAAATCTGAGTAAATATTTTCTCGAAAACTATGGGTGATAGAAAAATTCTGAAACCATATTTGGAATCAGTATCAAAAGTTCTATACGAATCACCAAATAATTTTCAAAGGAGAATACGAGCATTAAATCTATTGGTGAAAATATATATATGTTACTCGTCCGGTCCCGTTATAGCGGATTGGTACACGTCATAGCTCCACCCAGCTACATCGGCAGCCAATCACTACGAACATCTGGTCTTTTGGGGCGGAGCTTGGCGATTGTGCCTATAAAAGGGGATATTTTTCAGTTTGGAGTAACAGTAGCTATTTTCGCGTCAGTGAATAATCATTCCCTCCACCATGGACCTGTACGTCTCCCCAGACTTGTATGAAGAGAGTGATACTGCAGCATTAACGACAATTAGCCTTTTTAATGCGGTTGACCGTGATGAATTATTTACAACGCAAACCGTAGAAGACATGTGCAGTGACGCTCCTTACAATCCGACGCAAGGGACTACCATAGAAATGTAAGTGTCTATAATTAGAATTTATATATATATGGATGGGGTGTAGTATCTCGTCAAATAGATACTCGCCAAAAATGTCAATCAATGTTATTTTGTTACCCCATTATGCTAAAATCGAAATTTTATGGCATTCAATGTTATTCCTCGAACCAAAGATATCTTCACATAATGGGGATCTGTCTGTATACTCTGTATATGTTTTAAAAGCATTATTCCTTTAAGGTCCGATGAGGATTTGACACGTGTTATACAATCTTTTGAAGAATCTCGGAATACGGGGGATATACTGAACAGTCAACAATGTCACACATCCTCCACCATGGACCTGTACGTCTCCCCGGAATTGTATGAAGAACGTGATACTGCAGCATTAACCGCAATTAGTCTTTTCAATGCGATTGACCGTGGCGAATTATTTTCAACGCAAACCGTAGAAGATATTTGCAGTGACGCTCCTTACAACCCGACGCAGGGGCTACCATAGAAATGTAAGTGTCTATAATTCGTTTTTATATATGGAGAGTTGTAGTATCTCGTCAAATAGATACTCGCCAAAAATGTCAATCAATGTTATTTGGTTATCCCCATTATGCTAAAATCGAAATTTTTATGGCATTCAATGTTATTCCTCGAACCAAAGATATCTTCACATAATGGGGATCTGTCTGTATACTCTGTATATGTTTTAAAAGCATTATTCCTTTAAGGTCCGATGAGGATTTGACACGTGTTATACAATCTTTTGAAGAATCTCGGAATAGGGAGGATATACTGATCAGTCAACAATGTCACACCGAAATAATGTAAGTGTTTTTCGATCTTTTTGGGATAAGAAGACAATATATTTTCATAAATTTATTAAATGAAAGAAATCAGTACAATAAACAACCACAGAATATATCGTTACAAATATACGAACAAAAACATTATAATATACAACGAGTACGTACAATTGGAAAACGGTTTTTTATCTGTCTGCATACCATTTCATCGTTTCGGCGAGTGTGACACGGGTCAAATAAATTTAAAAAATTTATAAATTCTTTATCATTTGACATATGCATGAGAAATGAGACGCAGTACATTCCGCAAACATTAGTAAAATATCCTTGCATGCGAAATGGGGTCCACACAACTTCGGGAATATGTAACTGAGCGAGAAATTTTACAATAATAGGGTCACTCCAGGGTTGAGTACCGAGTGAATCAAAATAGTACAGGCGCTGTCTATTTTTAAAATAGACAGCGATCCAGTGAATCCCTTCATTACCGATGATGTCTGTGTTCACAATAAGACTACCGCATTCTCGCGTACTTGGCAAACTCAATGTTTCATTCTTCGCAAACACGCCGATAAATTTGGAACGTGTGACTCGCTCCATTACTTTCTGAAGTGTATTAGCATCCATTTTAAAAGTCAGTGATAACGCTTCTAAATCTATCTACTTCTATTAGGGCTTGCGATTCGAGATATACTAGTACACTAATAGGAGCGTCTATAGGCTTGGCGAATTCCAGCCGCACTGAGATGTTTCCGCTCTGCTGTGGGGTTAAATGGGTATTTACGCTAGCAGATAAGTCAGGTGTAATGTCAAACGGGTAAAGGTTAAATTGATCAATGAATTCTTCCTGCGTTACCCCATTACCAAGCTCATCACAATCACCTGCAATATGGGTCAGATTACTATAGGCTCTGGCACAAAGAGGTAACACAGCGTCTGATGAATAGTCCGTACCCATTGTTCCACCCAAAGCAGTGCCATTAACGTATAGAGTTATATTTTTAAGTCCGAAATTCTCGAATTTAAAGGCACTCTTTTTATATTTTCCATTCACCGAAGCGTGGTCCTGCATGCCGATTAATATCCTTTTAGGAAGATTTCCCAGGGCAATGTTTTCTATCTGCTTCGATGCCAACCCTGCAGGAACCGTATATAGTTTGATCTGCACTCTGTTAATAGGATATTTCACTGTAGCGTTTAGTAAATTTTTCTCAATTTCTAGTTGTTTTGGTGAACTTAATTTCACTCGCCGTACGCGGAGGTATGTGTCCATAATGTGAACCACAACGGACTTTGCACCCTCTTCTTGATTCGCATCCAGATTTAAGCAGATCTCAGGACTCGTGCGGGTGAGCTTTATTTTCATATCCACCCCGTTCACAAGCAACTTCTCCTGGAAAGTGAAATCTGTGTGCAACCGTCCAAAACACTCGTATATTTTCTTTTTAGAATTTTTAAATTTGTCCTTTATACTATTTTCATCTTTAGTTTGATAATATCCCTCCGCACTTAAAAAGGTAGCCTTCGCTTCTTTGGAAAAGTTGAGGACATTTTCCAAATAGGCTCGTAGATGATAGTACCCCGTGCCTGCCGATATGTTGGTCTGATTTAAATATACGTCACACTGGTTGAATATGGCGTGCAGAAAGTTTGTTTCAGGGTATACAGCATATTTGTCATCGCAGACCGTTCCATCAGAATGGGCTATACGTAGCTTAGCGTACATGTGCACACAGCTTGGATCAAAAAAGTAAGGACCTGAGCTGGGTATCACGAATTCTATAGGTGCACTCGGGGAACTAATTGTGTTTAAAGGGTTAATTGTAATAAAGTCACTGTGCTCAATAGAAACTTGGGTTGGCGGGAGCTCAAAAAGGGACAGCTCCGATTTACAGCATTGTGAACTACATGGGTGGATGAAGCGTGCCATGGCGAAATAGTGACTCCTCTCTCGACAAGTGGTAAACAAACTATGATTCATGAGATCAATATCCTTAGCTTATATCAGTCAAAAAAGTGGTCAACCATAGGTTTCATTCGCTTACAGCATTTCTTTTTTGATAGCCTTTTACGTTTAATACCACGTGACCCCTTCTTCTTCCGGGGAGCCCTCTTCTTCTTCCCGCCACCACGCATTTTTCTCTTTGCATCTTTGATGATTTCGTCCGTGTACGCTTTAAATGTTTTTTTAGAGCTTCTTTAGGTTTAGCCCCGGCCAATATGTCTTCTGCAGTGTTAAGGCCTGATTGTAGCGCTTTCCTTCCAAGGTATCTGGCACCCCTCTTCAGCAAAGGAACAGCCGTACGTAGTATGGATGAAAAAATGGATCCAAGTCCACTACCGCGCTGGTATCGCATCCCTCGATAGACGGTGAAAGGCTTTCTATCCATTATAACTCAGTGCGTCGAAAGTGTAGCTTCACTGTTAAGCTCCCGTTACCGAATGGGAAGTTTTCGCCCTCAATCGTTCTTATATATATTGTGATATTGGTTATTAAATTAGTTGCGACATTCACATAATGGGGTCTGTCATATGTAATACTCAAACTCCTTCCTCTATGGTTGGGGATGTGAGCAATGCGCAGCAGGCGTGCCTGGGTATCCCCAACAAACTGGTGCTCCACTATATTACTGTAAATATAGCACATGTCTGGGGACCTTTCAGCCAATTTCTCCATCTTCAATTGATACATTAATCTGGACAAGTTATACTGTGTCTCGTGAAATGTGTCTCTTTGGAAGGCTGCGCTATATCGGCCGTTGGTTAGATTTGAACTTTCTATGTCTTTAAGACGTCTGTTAGTCTTTGATTTTAGGATTAGTGTATGTGCAGGGTTGTTTACGATTCATATACTAAATCATTCGTAAGGTTTGAGTTTCTTAAACTTACGTTTAAGCCTCTCACAACATCCTCGGCCGAACCATATTGACCCGGCCCTAGTCTTACTTCTGTACTGTAATACCGTGCAATCTTAGTCCGAGCGATGCGCATAGTTTCATCCATAGCTACCCCAGCTTTTTCACACTCGTCAATGTCTCTAAGAATCGTAAAAACGGTTTCTTTATGTTCAATATTTAAAAAGACGGTGTCCAGCTGAATTTCGCATATCCCCACCTCATACGAATCACGACCCAATTCAATGTGCCCATGGAGTTCTGTTACAAAGTTGGCTAGTGTGTTGTTAGGGTGTACAGACAGGGACGAGGAGGACGGGAGTGTGACGTAGAAATGGTTAGGAGCCATGTTGCATACTATTTAAGCTTCATTATTGCATCAGCTTTTATATAGGTGTTGAAGCTTTCTGGGTACCCTAGCCATTTCACCAGGTACATTTTTCTCCTTCCTGAACCTTTGCTTCCTAAAATTTTCTCAATTTTAAACACATTTTTTTCTAAATTAAACGCAACTTTCTGCAATTCCTCGCGGTAAAAGCCTCCTGAGATTTCTTCCCCATTCAAATCTTCAATGTAATACATCATTATCTCACCTTTAGGTCTCACAGCCCTAACTTTAAAAATCTCGCGTGTCCATCCTTGCTCAAAACCCTTTGCGAATTTATTCCCCGAACGCGACAGCCTTACATAATCATTGATTTTGAAGCGCGCAGAGTGTGGTGGTGGTGGTGATCCATCTCTTCTCGGGAGCGTACCTCTTTCTAAAACTTCGTTAGGTGTTGCCCCAATCGTGCGATGGTGTGAGCGGTTGTAGGATGATGCCAATGATTCCAGAATGTCTAGAAATCTGTATGTGTTTTTATGTGTAAAATAACGGTGCATGCGTTCCTTTATGGTGCGCTGAACTCTTTCAGCTAAAGAAGCCTTATGTATAGAATTGGTTGTGTAATAGCTGATATTAAACTCTGTCAACATGTTCTGAAAAGCACGGCCTATAAATTCCTTCCCCATATCCGTACAAAAATAGCCAGGAACCCTGTTTTCTTTTAACATTAGCGTTTTGGTGGCTTTAGCAACTGTTTCAGGTGATTTATTTTTCAGAGGAACTAGCCACAGATATCTAGAGAATACGTCTATTATGAATAGAATGTAGCGGTAACCATCGTTATACACAGAATATCTTTGCATGTCTGTTAAATCTGCTTGCCAAATAGAATCAATCGAGGAAGCCGTTGTCTTGGCTGTTTTAAACCTTTTTCTCACAGGCTTATGAAGCGTATAAGCGTCCTGCTCCCTCAAAAATCTTTCAACATCTTTTTTTCCTACTCCGTAAACACTTCTGTACAGTCTATCTACGCCGCCGTAAGAGGATGGGGTAGAAATGTCATAATAGCGTTTAGTTAATACGTTAGCCATTTGCGTATTTTAGAGGCACGTGGGTAGGGTTGGTTTAACCTCTTCTTGCTCCTCTTCAAAGGTGTTACCGCCGGGGGTGACGGCGCCTTCAATTGTGTCACAGGCGTTGCATGTTCCAAGTCTTTTAACCTGTTCAGATTTCCTATCAACGTTTTAGGGACATTTATTTGTTGTAGTCTTGCTTTAATATGCTTCCATCCTGATGGTGATGGCCTATCCCACTTTCTCACCAGATCATGGACAATGTCTACGATATTCGATCCCTGTACCTTTGATCCTTCCACAATGATCTCCCCTGTATCGGTCCATTGTATGGCGGGATCCTCATTCAATAGATTATAAAGACTTAAGCCTTTACTCCTCAATGTAAGTGGGAGGGTATTTTTTAATACATGTTCGATATGTTGTGTGGCTAATCTTTTTGGTTGGTCAGCTGTGTCGTCGGGCACAGATCCTATGTCGCCATCGTCCCCCGTGCTGTGCCTAATAACCACAGGAATCTCTGTAGGGCTCTTATAATTTTCGTACTCGTGAAGAAATTTCTGCAGAGCTTCTTGGTATAAGATTCTTTTCTCATCAGGTGTTTTTTCACTGTTTAATAGGGCTAACAATTCGCTTTCCATTCTTTTAAGTCTGCTTTTACGGGGATCTAGATACGTGTCTGGATTCCTTTGCAGTGAGCGTACACCTCGTGGGGAATCACTACCACTTTCTTCATTATATTAATCTAGTCAGTAAAGGACCCAAAACTGAAAATAAGATGGGGAGAAATGACCCTCCTGTTTGTACAATAATTCGTTTTTTCTTCGCTACAGTTTGGCTTTTACGAGCGAGTGCACGTATTATGTTCTTGTAGCGGCGTAGGCGAGCCTTCTGATGGGTTTTCATTGATACATTGCAATTTATAACGTTAAGACAGATTTCACAGATGCATTTTAAAAAGTCGGCATCGATATTTTTAATAAACATCTGCTGCATTGCCCGGGGCAGTCGATGATAGATTTTTATTAATTCACGGTATTTCTTTAGTCTCTTTGTCATTCTGGAATATACACCGTTTCAGGCTCGTTTGGAAATATATTCGTTCGCAGAAGCACTCTAAACGTGTTTCGCGGATGAAGGTCGCAAAGCAAATATCCGTAACGCGTGCTTGTAGCTTCTTTATAAACTTCCAAAAACTCCTTACGCTGATTCGGGAACATTTGATTGGCTAATACCCCAATTTGTGATACATCTCTACGTTGCGCGAATAAGACTAGATATTGCGTATTTAACGACACATCGCGCATGTATCTATTTTTGAAAAATAGATTCTGATTGATGAAGAACACGCTTATGTTAAGATGGTGGGAGAATACTGTAAATGTCTCGGCAAACGTTTTATCCATCTCCAACATGAGATCGTCAATTACAATGATTGTATGTTCATTTCCCTTTAACGAATTAACGTCATATACGCCTTTGTGGAACAAAATATCATCTTGGTACTCGTTGAACACTGATTGATACGTCGAATAGCACCATATAACTTTATGCACAAATTTCGAGAACATCTCCCCCTTTTCTTTAATGATTTTAAGCATAAACACAGTTTTACCACATCCTGTAGGTCCAGATATAATACATGTGGATGGGCTCGTGAATCTGAATTTTTCTACAGAGTCCATTTCTAACACGTCACACTCCTAAGTGGGTCATTTACAAAATATTACAAATTTTGAGTGCTGTTCCTTATATTTCTTCTCCCACAGAACCGTGAATGACGATGAGGTAGAGCAGCCCATCATTACGGATGACCTCGACGACAGTGTAGTTGTGATCTCCTCCCCTGAACCCTCACAGCGATACCGGTAACACGTCCAAAGCGGAGGTATGAAACCCCGCGTCAGGTATAAAGCGACCGAAATACGCGCCTGTTGCAGCGGTAATAGATCCCCAACCCTCAACCTCTTACGCAACAAGCCCCCCAGCAGCACCTAATATATCCCCTTATTCATCCGCCGCCCCCGTTCTGTTAAGTCTACAATAATAGAGCCCCAACCATCAACCTCCTACGCAACAGGCCCCCCATCAGCAGCACCTTCCGCTAATATACCCCCTAATTCATCCGCCCCCCGTTCTGTTGAGGAAGATATAACGCTCGAATTGGTGCGCTCCGCAGCCCCCACCCCAGCCTTGACTAGAAATCGGTATAGAGTCAGGGTCGACCCTAGAGTCATGTATAGCAGTGGTATTGAGCGCGGACTACGCCGGGTTGTAGAGCGTATTATAGAGTTTGCTCTTCAGAATCGCGACGAGCGTGAAGTCAGGACGAGTCTGTCCTTTGGATTCGGGTCAGATGACGGTGATGTAGACGATTATTGGGTGATAGTGCCATTTAGACGTTTGGCGGCTGAAGATGTAGAATATATATTAGGACGTATAATGCAAGCCGCCCAAAGTAGTATAGCCTTCAATATGGACAACTTCACGGTAAATATTGACCATGTATACCGTGTTGCGGGTCATAGTGCCATACCGTATACTCTTAACCTCAATTCTCAAGCTATTTATAGACGGCATATAAACGTCGATCGTGGTTGCGGCTTTATAGCAGTACTCTTAGCACGTATGTTTACTGTACAAAATACACGAACTCAAAAAATTTGGTTGCCTACAGTCGTGGAGCGTGCCCGTAAACTAGCTGTAGACTGTGAACTTGAATTTGACTGTAATATGGGTCCTGAAGAGCTGAGAAGGGTAGAACAGGAAATGAATGTCCGCATAGTTGTGTTTGGGTTGGATGATCGTCGTAGGACTGTGTATGTTTTTAAAAGCTGTGTGAGAGATCGTACAAGGCCCCTACTTATTTAGGATTGTCAGGGACAACGTATCTCCCCATCCGTAATATAAGGTGGCTTTACGCGAGTTATGACAAAAGTCGAAAATATGGGAGACATCATGATTTGTGTAAGGGGTGCCTCGAGTTTGCGGATGATATAGTGAGACATTGTAAAGAATGTCACATGGTATGTGAGCAGTGTAAAAGCACCAAATGTGAAAGCCGTGTAGTTGAAGCTGAGAAGAGAGACTGTGATGTGTGTAGACGCACATTTTTCAATAATAGCTGTTTTGATTTCCATAAATCAATTGGCACGTGCAGGAAAATGAGAATCTGTGAATGTGGTATGTTTCACACAATGGATAATTGGGAAAATTTAAGCACAAGTGTGACGTAATTCACTGTCCTACATGCCAGGAGGAATATAAGGCGGATGGAGTAAAGCATGTATGTTATATGAAAGATGCTAAGCCTAAAAATAACCCTTGTATAACTGTATACTACGATATAGAAACATATACGAACGCTGAAACCAAAGAGGTAATTCCACATTTACTTGTGAGCCAGACTATCTGTGATGAGTGTATGGATATCGAATGTGACGAGTGCCCCAAATGTGGTAAACGGACAAACGTTTTTAAAACGAATGTCAGCGATAGTCCTGTGAAACTATTTGTGTCCTATATTGTCAAGTTAGCCGACAAGTTCAAAAAAATGACTGTGTATATTCTCGCCCATAACGGGGCAAAGTTTGACACGCAGTTCCTTTATAAGGAGTTGCTTGAACACGAATCCTCTGAGATATTTACAGGTGATCCATTGAAAAGAGGCAACAAATTAATACAGATGCAGATAAGAGGCAATGTACAATTTAAAGATACTTTATTATTCACACCTTGTAAATTAGCAAAGCTACCCAAGGTGATGGGAGTAGCAGCTGAAGTTTCCAAAGGATACTTCCCTTACACTTTCCTCACCAGCGAGACTTTAAACTACGTAGGCCCACCACCCCCCAAACATTATTTTGACTGTATGGATGACGTGAAGACTTTGATCGATACTACGACAGTTTTAATGAAAGTAACCCTTATAATATAGCTGATGAATGTGAGCGTTATTGCGTGAATGATGTGCGCGTGCTTAGAGTATGTTTCCAGGCCTTTAGAAGGATGTACATAGCCCGTTTCAAATGCGATCCACTGCAAGTCGCAACCACCATCGCATCATTATGTTTTACGGTGTTCAAGAATAACTTCATGCCGAAAGACACCTTAGCCATTATTCACCGAAACAATCCCCGCAGTTACGGGCACAAGGCTATTTACTGGCTCATACACCTACAGCAACAGACAGGTGTATACATAAAGCACGCCCGCAACACGGGTGAAGTACCCATTAAGATTAATGGACGTGTTTTTTGGGTTGATGGGTTAAGTGAAAACCGTGTCACTGGTGTGAAGACTGTGTACTCCTTTAACGGTTGCTGGTGGCATGGATGCCCCCGTCCTGAGTGCGGAATCACCGGAGATATCCACGGTAGGTCTCCTGCCGACTGCCTTGCATCGACCCGCACCCGCGATGAACTTATAGGATCACAGTTCACTCACAAAGTCTTGTGGGAGCATGAATATGATGCACGGATGGAGACAGACGAGGTGTACCGTGAGGAAATAAAAACGATCAAGCGTTCAATGGTGCTGGATCCTCTCAAATGTGGTGATAGCTTGTTTGGAGGACGTACAAATCCTTTCAGACTATACTTCCCACCTACGGAGGGCGTGAAGCTCCATTACTACGATTTCTGTTCTTTATACCCATACGTGATGAAGAGCAATCCGTACCTCGTGGACGCTCCTGAGAAACTGGTGGGACCTAGCCTACCCTCCATCAATGAATTTTCAAAAAATGTGAATGATCGTTACTTTGGGCTCTCTTTCGTAGACGTACTCCCCCCACGCAATTTATGGATGCCGATCTTACCTGTCGTTATCGACGACAAGCTCATGTTTCCCCTGTGTGTGAAGTGCGCGGAAGAGGATAACGGCGAATGTAACCATATACCCCACCAGCGTAAGATCAGAGGCGTATATACAAGTCCTGAGTTGGCCCTAGCCGTGCGCCATGGTTATAGAATACTGAAGATACATGATGTGTGGAGGTTTCAGAAGCTACCCAACCTTTTCACACCATATATAAACACCTTTTTGAAGGATAAGATTGAGGCATCAGGGTATCCGCGAGGAGTTGATACCGAAGATGAAAAGTCTGCCTATATTCAACGTTACCGCGACCGCGAAGGTATACAACTTGATCGTGTCCAAATTGTAAAGAATCCTGGCAAGCGCTTTAGTGCAAAGTTGTGTCTAAACAGTCTATGGGGAAAATTTGCGCAGAATACCGGCAGAGGGAGCATTCATTTGGCACAAAGTTATAGCGATGTCTGGGATTATGCCAATGCCCCCGATAAAGAGGTCATGGAGATCGTAAATGTAGGTAATACTTACGTAATAAAGTACAACAACACTGAATTTGCCACAGATACCTCAAGGGTTACAAACATACCTGTGGCCAGCTTCACAACAGCCTACGCTCGTATAAAACTTTGGGGTCTATTGCATTCTCTTGGGCGGAGAGTATTGTATGCCGATACAGATAGCGTGATATTCACAGAGAGGGAGGGTGAATACATGCCCACTATTGGGGAGTTCCTCGGCGAGCTCACTGATGAGATCAAGGATGAGTATGGGGACAACGCATACGCCGACTCTTTTGCCTCAACAGGACCTAAGACTTATGGGGTACGGGTCAGGGTGGGGGAGGAAATGAAATATATCGTGAAGGCAAAGGGTATTACGCTCAACCATGCGAATCGGGAGGTTGTTAACTTTGAGTCGTTGAAGGATCTAGTATGTTTGGACGATGATGAACAACCTCCCCAACTAATTGTAGGCACCCACAATTTTCGGGCACAGAAGCTGGGGGGCGTGAAGGAACTTAGGGGTACGATGGTGTGCCGTAACACCTATAGGAAACGTTACCAGTTACCTGGTACCTATGATACCGTACCCTTTGGATACCAATGCTGCTTCTAACTCACACGTCTTGTATATAATCGTATCTATTTGTAAATATATATATATATATATATATATATATAACTTGACTATCTCGTTTATTAAATCGTATTTGTAAATATATATAACTTGAATATCTCGTTTGTTAAATAAATCATGTTTCAAATAGCGTTTCACTTTCTCCTTTGTGTGTGTGTGTGTGTGTGTGTGTGTGTGTGTGTGTGTGTGTGTGTAGGTGAAAGTTCTAAGCTCCGCCCACTGTAAGACCGTGAGTCATGATACTATCTGGGAGTCTCTGCGTGGTCAGTCGACCGCAGTAAGCCCGAGAGATCAGACGTGTATTCAGATCAGGCGTGTATTCAAATGGCTACCTTTAATATTGCTTGTACAACGTTTACGAAATGGTATTCAGTAAAGTGCCAGGATGTGGTGGATACCGAAAAACTTCCTATTCATCCCTCCTATGCCTCTTTTAAAAACACATTGGATTGTGCGAAGTTCCAAGATGTACAAATACTCTACGGATGTTCTGGTGAGACCGTTGAAGGCTTTCGTTGCACAGACGATGTGCTGAAGTATACTGCAGAGCTAAACTTTATAAAGTCTCACATACACCGTGAAGTAAAAGAAACAACGCGTGCAGAAGAGAAGCAGCAGGTATGGATAATGAGTCTTGCTGATGGGTGGTGTGACAAGCGGTATTACGTCATGCTGCACCATGTCGATTACTCATACCCTACGACTGAAAATGTGAATCTCGTGATCATGGACAATCTTAAGTATTTTTATCACTATATTAACGTATATCATGATGAGGTTCGTAGTGAGGTTGTGGCTAGTGCCCTGCGTGAATTTTTAACAGAGTTTAGAGACGAGTATCGTTTGATGGGCAGAATGGAAAAATATGAACATATGTTCCTCTCAAATAGTGCGCCGGAGTGTGGAGATGTTTAGTAAAACATAAAATGTTCCTAGTTCTTACCCAAACTGTCTGGTGCGTAGGCTGGTAGTGATATTCTTGTACCGAAATATGTACAACAATTCGACTCGCGGTCATACGAACAAGCCGTGCATTGATATACGGCTGATGTGGAAGAATGCTTCTGATAATAACGCTCTTATTCCTACGCGAAACCGTTTCATCCTCGACAGAATGTTTGAAATCGTCGGATTCCGTAAGCTGAAACCTATATTAGACGCGCGTGTTACGGACATGCTTTATTTTGATACAGTACTTGAATACGCCTACACCGCTCTGCTCGATGGGTTTACCGAGTGTAGGGCTGGTGAGAATGGTCTAGAGCTGGACGTTTATTTAAAAAGTTTAGACTCTTTGAAATATCATGAACTTTGGTACAAAGCAATTGATCGGTACAAGGCTGAGCTCACCTACACCGTTCACCCTGAAGAACTATTTCTTTATATAACGCGCAGTTGTCGTAACGATTTAGAAGATTATTTCAATTGCCGCTATGTTGAGTGAGTTCACGATTGAAAAGCTCGAGTCGGTAGAAATAAACCCTCGATTGGAAAAGCGTGTTTATAAACTTGTATTTAATAATGTAGCTAACGATGAACTCTTTGTGCGTGCTTTTGATTGTATTCTAGACGTGTTTAAAGATGACTTACCAACCGGTTGTAAAGTGGGAACAAAAATAGTACTGAACGATATGAAAGCCCTTCATATCGAATACAGGTTTCCCTATACTTTAAGCGGTGAAATATTATTAAGCCGCATATACTGCGTAATGCAGAGCAATAATGATGTAATTGTAAACTCGATTAAGACCGAGTTTAGTATTTTGAAAAAAAAGTGAATTGTATTTATATATATATATTTTGCTTGACATTTCTCCTGTACTGATTATACGCATATTTCTATTGATTTGTATTTATATATATATTTTGCGTGATATTTCTCCTGTACTGTTATGTACATATTTCTATTGAAGTGTATATTTATTTGAAATGTATATTTTATTTTATATATCATAATTGTGTGTATATATTTCCTATACTGTTATATGCATATTCCTCAATTGAAATGTATATTTATTTTCTATATATTTATAATAAACAGAATGATGCAATGTTGTTTTACTTAATTGTTACGCCTTCTACTACCGGTATTCTTTTAAGAAATATAATAATGCATACAACGGTATTGCGGTATCTGGCAATATTTAAGCCTTCTAAGCCAACTGGCTGATTAGGAGTCTATAATAATGTATACAATGGTATCTGGCAACTCGGTCTTCGATTAGAGAATACATGGCGCTATCTGGCAACTCAAGCCATTTACAGCCAACTGGCTGATTAGGAGTCTATAATAATGTATACAATAATACTGCTAAAAAGAGGTATCTGGCAACTCAAGCCATTTACAGCCAACTGGCTGATTAGGAGTCTATAATAATGTATACAATGGTATCTGGCAACTTAGTCTTCGATTAAATGAATACATGGCGCTATCTTGCAACTCAAGCCATTTACAGCCAACTGGCTGATTAGGCGTATATAATAATAATGTATACAATAATGCTGCTAAAAAGAGGTATCTGGCAACTCAAGCCATTTACAGCCAACTGGCTGATTAGGAGTCTATAATAATGTATACAATGGTATCGCGGTATCTGGCAACTCAAGCCATTTACGCCAGCTGGCTGATTAGGAGCCTATAAAACAACGCCTACTCGGCTGAAGTCTTAATGTGCACTTGGCTCCTGCCAGGTGAACACCTCTCCTCCTCCTTTCTCTCCTCCTTTCTCTTGGGGGATAACGCCGCCTCCAAGTTTTCCTTGTTGCACCTGCAGAATCCCCCCTTTGGGGGAATTTTTTTTATTTATTTTTTGCAACCCCACCCCCCCTTTGCAACACCCCCACCCCTTTGCAATAACCCCCACCCCCTTTGCAACATTACGTCATCACTTGCAACATTCTTGCACTCTCCCCTTTTTCGGCTATACTACTGTCGTTACCCACTGAGATACGGACGCTGGAGTTCACTCAGTACATTAGTAAGTACTATCGCAAAACCTTCGCTGTTTCGTATATGAACAAACTCTCCTAATGAACGGCAAGAAAGAAAAGAGTTTTGATGCATATCATAAACGCGTGACAAATTATAACTTAATGGAGTACTTTAGCGTTAAATTAATTAATTTTGATAAAAAGCTTCCATGCTTTCAATGGCATATTCGGGTTAGAATACCGTGAATATACGAGTACTATCGCCTAATCGAATATCTAAATTGTACAGAAAAATATTGAAAATTATTGTAAAAAAAACTGTCATTTCTATTCTTTTTCTAAATAAAGATATTTTTGTTTTGTTTTATTTTAAATTTATCATACAACGCTTCGATACGTGCATCTTTGTTCAGTAAGTTAACACTGAATCATTGAGGAGAGCCAGAAACTGGCACAGGGCTTAGGCTAAACGAATGCAGCCCGTTGGGCTACCTCCTAAATTATATTATTAACCAGCACCATCGGTAGTCGAAGCCAGCGTCTGCAGCTGAGTGGTTAACACCGTTTCCCTATAAGCGAAGTGAAGACACCTAGGTCGTGGGTTCGAATCCCCGATGATGCTGGCAATAATGAGACAAAAGTTAGAACAATGGGCCGCATTAGTTGGCCTGAGCGCCGTACCAGTTTCTGGTCATCCTGACTGATTATTATTATTGTGAATCGAACACTTGATCTCAGTGAGTTCACTTCGCTTATAGAGAAACGTCGTTACCCACTGAGATACGGACGCTGGAGTTCACTCAGTACATCAGTAAGTACTATCGCGAAACCTTCGCCGTTTCGTATATGAACAAACTCTCTGTATACAATGACGACATGGATTTTATTTGATTTTGTACACTTATTTATTATATATTTCATCGGATCACCTGAAGATCAGGGCCCCCAGCTTTCTTTAGTTAGCCTTATAAGGCTAACTAACGAAAATATCACGACCTAACCTAACTAATCGTTAGGTCAACTGTACGCCCTTGACGATTGGTTAGGTTAGGTCGTGATATTTTCGTTAGTTAGCCTTATAAAGATAACTAAAGAAGGCTGGGGGCCCTGATCTTCAGGTGATCCATTTCATCTTTATGTTTACTTTTAAATTTTTATTTTAGGTTATCTTTAAATCTTTGTTGATTTCAGAACTTCACCTTCGATTCTCACTGCTAATCATCTTCAAAATTAAAATAACTTCAGTCACCTTATTAATTAACATGGAATCCCTACAGAGCAGTACTCATTATCGCGTTATATTCAGCGATAATTTAGCGCTAAATACCCGGTGTGTTTTGTGACTGTTCCGAAGGTATGAACGATTATTATAGTATATCAGCATGGCCATACGGGAAGGTTTAAAAAAACATGGCTACCGTATGAGCCTGCGCGGCTTTTAAATTAAAACTAAAAATTAAAAATTTAATTAAAAAGTAGCATACGGTAGCCATGTTTTTGAATGATAAATGAATGATAATTTTTTAAATAGAATTTTAGGTACGTATTATTTTAAAGATCTTTCCTCTCACGAACACATTTGCCCGGATTAGCTATGTTTTAGCCATGTTAGCCATAGAGGCCCTTATGGCAGTGATTATATGGCACTGGCATCAAGTAATTTCACATACTCACATTCGAATCATTTAAAATGTGGAAATACTGTAATTTGCACAGAAGAAACTCAAATTTTAATTTCAGATTCTTTATCGTTCAAAATAGAGTACAGAGAGAATAAAGTACAATTTTCAGTATAAAGGCCAGAGAACATTTTTTTAGAAACTGCCAAATATGAGCGTTCTACATAGACCGTCATACATAGAGCTGGGTATAGAGAATACGTAGCTAGACGGAAGCCATTGTTCTGAGCCTAATAGGAGGAAACGATATGCGGATGAAGGACAAGTCTGATCAGTTCTGGCACTCTTTTTTTGTCTTCTCAGATAAATCAATATTCTATCAGTTTGCTTCAGGAGGACAGATTTGGGTATGGAGAACCTGTGACGATATGTTCAATCCCAAATTGGTGCAACCCACTGTGAAAGTTGATGGTTGTGCAGTTAGGGTGTGGGCGGGCATTTGGCAATCGAAAATATTTAACATGTGTTCGTAGAGGGACCTCTTAATTTACAGGATTACATAGCCATCTCAGATAAGAACCTCATGCCTTTGTTTCGGAATGGAACCTTCACCTGAGGGACATCATGTTTCAAGAGGACGGTGCCACATGTCCATTCCGTTGGTTTAGGAGGGTGTTCATTTTATTCTGGCAGGACGCCGCATATACAGTATATATATATATATATATATATATATATATTATATATATATAGTGGTGGGCACCGTTAACCAAAAAGTTAACTTCGATAACGATAATCCGTTAACCCCAATTTTTAACTCCGATAACGATAATCCGATAATTTTACTACAAAGTTAACGGAAGTTAACGATAATCCGTTAACGATAACAATTTCTTTACTAACATTTAAAAAAAATCAAGGAAAAAAGCTTTAAAACCCATAGAAAATGTTTATTTATGCAAAATCCAACACTAAATAGGTATTTGACTGTATTTTTATCAAGTTTTGCAACTTTTTTGCTTAATAACTTTTTTTTTTATTTTTAATAAAAAATGTACTGATTGCATGTTTTGAAACCCTTGTAACCACTAACCATTAACTAAATTTTAATTTACCAGAGAATTATTATGGCGGGAACTGAAAGGTAAAATTAAATTTTAGGCACATTTATTAAAGACTATGACACAATGTGCTGGTTGCCCTTCAGAAAGACCAACTTCTCAAAGTTAGGCTCAACTGCCAGTCTTGACCTCTTGGGCCTCCCCAACCTCCCCTTGCGAGATCTGGAAGCAGACTGAAGTTATGGCGGTTTGAATTCATTCGCGGAGCGGTGATCTTCCGTGAATGACTCCTCGCAGTTAACGTGTTAACGGACTTTAACAGACTAAATATCGTTATCGGAAGTTAACTGGTCCGATAACGATAAATGGAAATTAACTTCCGTTAATAGTCCGTTAAAAAAAGTTAACTTCGTTAATTAACTGTTATCGGATTAACGCTTTAGTGCCCAACACTGTATATATATATATATATATATATATATATATGTGTGTGTGTGTGTGTGTGTGTGCGCAGGCAACTGGGCATAAATGAGGTCGAATGTGTGATAATTCACAGATGTAGTGAGGTAATTTTTTGTGAGGTAACACTTTTGGTTCCTCAGATCATTCATAAATTTATATAACAAAATCTCGAAACATTTTTGCTGTCGGAAAAAAAAGATGTTGGTTCTGATTAGGTTAGATTAGGTTAAGTTAGGTTAAGCTAAATTAGCGAGTACCTCACTTTTTAATGACTTAACAAAAACCACCCTTTCAGCCCTCAATTGCATTCGAAACACTTCTTATCACGCCCTTCTCGGCTCGATGGCACTAAAATCAGGTTAGGTTAAATTAAGTTGGGTTAATTACATTTTAGACATATGGATTTAAAACACTCGGTACCTCACTTATGCGGAGATACGCACATGTGTGTGTATGTGTGTGTGTGTTTACACTCACATTTGAAAACACTAATGTATGAGTGGATATGTGATGTAAAATCATAGCAAAATATACGATGTTAATCCCTCAGCGCACACTGTTAACTTTACTAATTTTGTTCTGACTAACGCCAGACGACGTTACTCAGTCTCAGGAAAGACCTCTGCAAGGAAGGAGTTAACAATTTAAAGTCACAAATATAAAAAGGAACTTTTTTTTGACAAATACGGTCTCGTACAAAATCAATGAGAGAAATAGAACCCATAAAAAAAGAAATTAAATATTTTTTGGGGGGTCATAACGTTTCGTCGGAAACCCGACTGCTCTTCTCAAGAATCATCAAAAGTATATTTGTCGTTTGATGACCCTTGGCAAACATAAACTTCAAAAGTAGATCTTTTACCGTCCAGAAATTTGTTATATACAAAGCAGGAACTGAGTGAAAAAATAGTTATTACACAAATCGAAAAAAGACTAACGAGAGGATGATAACCAATTGTAAGTTTTTTCATGCTCTCAATTCCAACTCATTAAGTTATAACAAAACGGTATATATTACAAAACACTATAACATTACAAACTTAAACGCTATTTAACGAATATTTATGCCATCATTTTGGAGTAATAAAGTGTTCTCTTTACGAGTTCCTTCGTATGGTAATTCTCTCGAAAAATCCTTAGTATTATTAGAATAATGCCATAGATATTTTCATGCGTATAAACAACCGAGAGCGGTCTTTGGCACTCTCCCAAAATCGGCAAATTTGATTCCGTTTCTTCCTTTAACCGAATACGAGAGAGAGAGAGAGAGAGAGAGAGAGAGAGAGAGAGAGAGAGAGAACAAAATTACTTTTCCTAAAAATATAACTTAGATTAATATAGTGCGATGTTCTCTTACTGAAACGCGATTAAAGGCGTTGTGTTCCAAAGCTGTTTCTCGTATGACACGTCTTTAGTAATTGATAACGATATTATAACAAGTATTAAATAGAGACGGAAAACCCAGGAAGAGTAATTTTTATATTAATATATTTTAGTTTAAAATAATTTTATATTTTTTTATCGTACAGGGTGTCCACAATGTCTTGTCAGCCCCAGTAACATACCAACTGATTTTCGTTTTTCTTTCAGGCCCATTTAAAAGAAAAACGAAAATCAGTTATTATTTTACTGGGCTGACAAGACATTGTGGACACCCTGTATTTTATATATTCATAATTGAACATCTTTCAGCCTTCGGTTCCTTATATTGAGATGATAAATAATTAATTATTTTTGGTGGAATGATGTTTTAGATAAATTTATGGCGCTTAAAACTGTTGTTGAAAACCTTATCTTCTCTATTATACAGTATATTTTCGCCTTTCTGTCTGTCTGTCCTTTATGCCAGCGCAAACCGTGTGACCTAGAGCTACCAAATTTGGCACGGGAACCTCTTATGGGATGAAGAATGTCAACACAGAGTCGGTCAGCCTGTCTGTTTGTATTACGGGCGGAAATGTGAAGCTCAAGATTTTCATGACTGTGTTCTTTTTTATAGTTTTATTGACCAGATATCTGATCAGATTCAGAAATCTTGACACAATGTGAAGCTCAAAATTTACACGGCTGCGTTCTTTTCTGTAGTTTAGCCTGTCTGTTTGTCTGTTTGTGAAATTTATCCCGGGCATAATGGGGGAGGGGTGGGGGTAATGGGGGAGGGGGTTAGCCCCCAAGTTGCATAAAGGAGGGTGAGGGGGGTTTGGGGGCATTCAGTTGACCTAACCGGGCATTCAGTTGACTTAACCGGGCATTCAATTAACCCGGGCAACGCCGGGTACCTCACCTAGTATATATATATATATATATATATATATATATATATATATATATATATATATAGTGGTTAGCTATTACGGTACGGAAAAAGAGAAGACATAAAGTGCATGGAATATTATACCCCAAATGGACAGGAAATTCAGAGAAATTCCAGAGCAAAAGATTTAGGGGTTGTAATGACAGATGATGCGAAATTTGAAACACAAAATAAGATTGCAGTAAACAGAGCAAAGAGAATAACGGGTCAGATATTGAGAACCTTTAAACGAAGGGATAGGAATGTAATGATTCCTCTACTGAAAACCCTGATCATACCCAAATTAGAATACTGCTCGGTCCTAACTTCCCCATATAAAAAAGAAGACATTAGACAGCTGGAGGGGATCCAAAGAAGCTTCACAGCCAAGATCAATGGGTGCAAAGAACTAAATTACTGGGAAAGGTTACGAGAACTAGACCTATATTCACTGGAAAGGAGAAGAGAGAGATACACCATTATTTACACTTGGAAAATAATGGAGAAACTAGTCCCTAATCTTAATCTGAATCCCATAACTCCCCAAACAACGATGGAAAGTAGAAGCGGTAGACTGTGTCGTATTCCCAAATTGAAGGCGAGACAGGGAACATCCTTAACCCTGAAAGAAAATAGTTTTGTAGTGAGAGGACCAAAACTGTTTAATCAGTTGCCCAAAGACCTAAGAAACACGAAGGGAGTTGCAGTGGAAATCTTCAAAAGAAGACTAGACGCCTGGCTCAGAACAATCCCCGATGAGCCGGGCGTACCTGGCTATGTGAGGTGGAGAGCACAAGAATCCAACTCACTACTTCACCAGGCCAACTCGAGAGGAGGGGCGACAAGCTTGACCTTCGCGAAATGAGAAATCATCGCGCGGAACCTTTGTAAGGTTGTAAGGTAAGGTTATATATATATATATATATATATATATATATATATATATATATAAGTAATAATAATAAAATAAATTGAAAGAAGTCGGATATTTTTTTTAAAAATATACCCTTAAATAAGGTCTATACATATTTCGTTAACCCATTTCGCAATTAAAATGAGATACTTTTGAAATGTTTATACAACTGGAAATATTTTCAATTTTTCATACTTAAAGTTTATATTTCGGAGGTTAACGACCGAATTTTTTTTTTTAATTTTCTTTGAGTTTACCTTTATAATGAATAAATAGGAAGAAAATGGGTGATCAGTGATTGAAATTAACTTTCAAAATTGAATGTTTCTTAATTCTCACTTTTCATCACTGTCATAACTTTGTACACATTCGTGTAAGTTATAAACATTTATTAAACTGTTTATTTTTCTTGGCCCTTCCTTCCTGCATAAGATATATATATATATATATATATATATATATATATGAAATTATTTCACGAAAGTAACACGTGAAAAATATTTATGATGAATAAAACCACGAAGGAAAGGAAACAGAATGGTACTCAAGCGCTTTCGTCTAATGACATCCTCAGGAACACTGAAGTACATAAAGAGTTACAGCCTATATATACGTTACAGGAAAAAAAAAAATATATATATATATATAATAAACGGAGAAATAAAAATAAAAATTAAACATTAGAGGATTGTGGGAGGAGCATACAAATTTGTAAGGAAAAACTACAGATTTTTAGCACTTTTGCTCGAATTCAACACAAGATCAAATGAATTGTTTCCAACCAATGTTATAGTTAATTAAAAAAAAAAAAATTGAAAAATAAAAATAAAAATAAAACTTATAAGAGGAGCATACAAATTTATACTGGAAATCTGCCCAGGTTTTAGCACTCTGCCCTTCTTGTCTAAATTCGATATATATAAAAATAAATTGAAAAATAAGTTATTAGAGTAGCATACAAGTTTACCAAAAGTTTAGCGTTCTACCCTTCTTATCTAAATCCGTTCGTTCTGAAGGAATTAAAAACAACAGGATCGAGTTGAAAAAGACCTTTGCTTATGCTGAAGTTATTTGTAAGTTGGATAATGGCAGACTCAAGAATATTTCTATTAACAATGTTGCAAGAGTGAAACAAAACTGAAGCATTATTCCAATCAATACAGTGGGATAACTCTGACAAATTGACAAAAAGGGCACTGGACGACTGTCCCGTTCTAACGGAATATTGATGCTGTTTTATACGTGTGTGCAAATCCTTTCCCGTCTGACCTATGTAAAAGGAATCACATTGTTTACAACCAATTTTATAGATAATGCCTGAATTATTGGTAAGGCTATTTTTTACTATGATATTTTTCACAATATTGTTATATGAAAATACTACACTAATATCCAAAAGTTTAAGTGTATCTGGCCCATGAATCGTGACCTGGATGACTTCCTCCTTCAGTTAAATGATCAAGTCCCCTCCATCAAATTTACTTTAGAAGTGGAACAAGACAACTCAATCCCGTTTTTGGATGTGCGTGTACATAGGGAAAGCCCAGGTTTTAAGTTTAGTATCTATCGGAAAAACACAAACAATTTGTCCTACGTACACTTTCACTCGGGACATGACACCCCCACTAAGAAGGCCATTTTTTCTTCAATGTTTCTCACCGCCCTTAGGATCGCCAGTCCGGAATACATCGATGCCGAATTGGAAAAAATCAACGGTATTGGAAGTGATCTGTGTTATCCATCTGCGTTTATGGAATCTTGTCTCAACAAGGCAAAACGAACTTTCTATCGTGTGAATAATAACACTCGTACTTTGTCAAAGAATATTTTAGTACTGCCATTTTTCCCGGGCTTTTTAGGCATTGCTAATGTACTTAAACTTTTGGATATTAATGTAGTATTTTCATATAACAATATTGTGAAAAATATCATAGTAAAAAATAGCCCTACCAATAATTCAGGCATTATCTATAAAATTGGATTCGAGTAAAAGTGCTAAAAATCGGTAGTTTTTCCTTACAAATTTGTATGCTCCTCCCACAATCCTCTAATGTTTAAGTTTTATTTTTATTTCTCCGTTTATTGTATATATATATTTTTTTTTTTTTTCTGTAACGTATATATAGGCTGTAACTCTTTATGTACTTCAGTGTTCCTGAGGATGTCATTAGACGAAAGCGCTTGAGCACCATTCTGTGTTTCCTTTCCTTCGTGATTTTATTCATCATATATATATATATATATAAGAAACTGCCGACACTTAAATATTTTAATTTAATTTCCTTCCTTTCCTAAAATTAATCATGATAAAAATAAGAAGAATAATGAATAAAACGCGACTCAAATTTAAAAGTAGGCGAACTCAATGTACAGGGTGGCCCATAAGTCCCAATTGGTTATAATTAAAGCGAAAATTCATCTAGCGCATTTAACCTATGTTAGTACCATTCCGAGTTGAAAAATCGTTAATACCAATGGGGTGTCCACTGTCCAGACACCCCAAATGAAAAATTTGTTTTTTTATTATATATTTTTTTTAATTTTTAATTTTAATTTTTTTTATTTTTACTCTTTGACCAGAAAGAGGAAAGGCGTCAGTGTTGCCATCTCTAGATGACGAAATTTTTAATATGTTAGGGGTATTGAAACATCCCATGGGGATAACGTAGGGTTAAATTATTATTATTATTATTTTTAAATAATCAGTAAATATTTCTAAACTTATTATAAACTTTTTACTTTGTTTGATTTTTTTGTATTTTCGCTTTAATTATAACCGGTTGGGATTTATGTGCCACCCTGTATATATATTTTTATAGTATCGGATGTGAGGTGGAAAATGAATTTCCTTCCTTTGGAAGAAATGAAACATCGTCCCTGATTGGACAGTTCATAATCTCTAACCCAGCGTTCTGAATACTCATTGGTGAGAGATATATGGGTCCCGCCTCCGTATGCGAAGACTTCTCCGAAGTGACGAGCATTTCCAGACGCCATTCCGTTACTATTCCATAAGTACTATGTAAACAATGGCAACTAATCCCAACTATAGGGCGGCAGTTCTTAACCTTTTAATGTGTGGGATCTATTTTCACAATCATCCCAACGTCGGTGACCCACCCACCCCAAATGTAACCTAACTTTGCTAAATCAAAAGAACAGTACTTTCACCTTGATTAAAATTTAATTAAAATCTTATCATATTTAGCACTCATAATTAATTAGAAAAAAATGAAGACATAAAAAACACCTTCAAGAGGTTATATAAACAGTGGAATTAAGTTAGTACTTTTTTTCAAGGAAAATGTAACCTGTAGGTCAGCCGCACGTAGGATCGTCTTGCGACTCACGACTGACGACGTGGGTCGTGACGACTCCAATCACGTATGATTTTACATTGACAGAATGGGAGCCCCGTACACTGGAGCGACCGAGACGAGAATAATATTGAAACTATTTATAGGTAGTTTTAGTCTTTAGCCTTTTTTTTTTTTTTAAGCCTTTTTTAGCCTTTTTTAAACATATTTAAAACATTTATAGGTAGTTTTGGCCTTTTTTTTTATTTAAAAATTAAATTGATTTGACTTGTTTAATGGGGCAAGCTAATAATATTCTTAATTATATCTATTTATGGATAATATTAAGTTTTGGGGCACCACATTTCGGTGCTCTGCCTATTTCATACAGTGGGTATGTCTTACATCTGGGTAAGTTTTACGGGTAAGTCTTACATTTGGGTTAGGTTACACTAGGTTAGGTGGTCGATTTAGGTTGGTTAGTTATTTCCCACGTGACCAACTTTCGTCCAATCAGAATTCTTGTAACAAATTTCGACTTTGTCAAAAAAACAGGTGTCCTCGAAACTCAATATTTATCCAATTTATAATATATTTCCTTCAAAATTATAATTACAAATGAAAATGTTTAAATTAGTAGATGCCAAGAAACTATTTTGGGTATGTCAAGTATAACTATTTACCTAAGCTAATTATGCTTTCCAATTTTCAGGACGCATTTTAAATTGCATCTTTTTTACCGAATTTGCTGTGCATTGCTCTCGAAACTAATTCAAGCTTAGTATTCAGAGTAGATTGTGTATGCGTTACAATTATTATAGGCCTGTAGCAGAAATCTACCAAATTTGAGGCAATATGAATTGCTTTTCATGGCAATGTTTATTTATACATTTATCATGTAAAATTTAATTTAAAGAGGGTTCGGACCGATTCGTGGTCAAAATGTAACACATGTAATACATATATTTATTGCTAATTTAATGTTTTATATATATATATATATAAGTGTGTGTGTGTGATAATTGGATGGGATGTTTGAGTTACCTGACTTAAATACAGGACATACTTACAAACACCGGTAAAACACGACAGCCTTAAATTTTACCTTCAAATAATGGAGTAAAGCCAAAGACTGTATTTAAGAAGACATGAAAGCGCCAAAGTTTTGCGATATAAAGTTATGAATCATTAGCGCCATCTATTGCATTGAAATATCATTAATTTAACTATTCATTTATTTGCTTCCGAGTAACACAGCTTGTAGGGCCAGTTTGTAGAAATTAACGTACATTCTAATAACTAAAACTTATAGTATTTTGGTTGCAGGTAAGAGTCAAACCTTTTGTTGGCAGCTACAGTATAAAATTAGGCCTAGAGCTAAACTTATCAGCTCAGTCACAGGCTCAGACACTTATAAGACTAGTTTGTTCTAGTTTTATTTTGTAATAATTAGCTAGTACTAGTTCTATGCTCTACTTAGTAAATAATGTAATGATTATATTTTAGTTGATCAATTATTTAAGGCTGCAATCTTGGGTAATTATTCGTTTTAACACGCATCTCGCTAATGAATTGAAAACATGTTTTTCTTATGTAATTTGACGCGTACTGTTTGAAAATGACCTTCATTTCCTTGGGAAATGTGCCGTTTTTTCAGAAAAATTTTCAGAAATGACCTGACCTAACCTAACCTAATCTAACGAAACCTAATTAACTCGATCTTGATCTCTACAATGATTTCTATATTGATCGTCATAAGGTAAAAGGATATTTATAACTCTAATATGATTTATTATTATTAATCATTATAATTTGAATATTATATTGATCTAATGAGATCATTAATGATAATTAAGATACTGATTAACATAATAAAAAGAATTATTTATATGATTATCAAGGGCGGATCTATGCATTTCAGTCAGGGGGGGGGGGGGGGTCGAAAGAAAAAAGGACACTCCTTAAAATAAAAAGGGCACAGTACTAAATTTTTTTTTCTTAAAACAGACCACCAATGAACGAGTGTAAAATCAATTGTATTGTTTTATTAGATGAGTCTCATTCAATTATGATAGAAAATAGAAGGTGCTACTTAATAGCGTGATTCCTACCTCGATTCGGCGGTCTACCTTTTAATTATAACTTCTTACCTTGTTTACTAATTGCTTGTTTACATTCCAATGTCCATCGCCCTTGACGATTGGTTAGGTTTAGTCATGATATTTTCGTTAGTTTTAACGAAAATATCGTGACTAAACCTAACCAATCGTAGGTAGACCACATACTATAGGAGCACCGAAACTATTTTTTAAATAAATAAAATTGAATAATAAATAGCATTTTATATTTATTATATTTTCATTTATACCTTGGATAGGAATCACACTCTACAGTACTGTAGTTTCGAACCAAAACGGGTAGGAATCACCCTATAGTATCGAAGTCACCGGTAGGAATCACGCTATAGTAGCACCAAATAAAAATCTAATTTGGGTACAACAGTTATCACAGAAAACTTGTCAAACAATTACAAATGTCTGGCCAATTAAAAAAACTATCAGAATAAGATGAAGATAAATATAGTGATATAGCTGTCAGAGTCCTAAGGTCACCTATGAAAACCATTACAACTACAAATTTGGAAGTACAAAATGTATACGGATAAAGACTCAAAACAGAACTTTAATAAAATAAAATAACCATCATCTATTTACAAAAACAAAATTTGTTTTCAGAGCCAGACACATCATTCAAAAGGGCACTTGCAAGAAATTGAGGAGGAGGGGGGGTTCAGAAGTCGCCTCCCTCCCCCCTAGATTTGCCTATTATTATTATTATTATTATTATTATTATTATTGTTTAAATCGAATATTATAGTGATCTGATGAGATCATTAATGATAATTAAGATACTAATTAACGTGATAAAAAAATTATTTATATGATTATCATCATCATCATCATCATCATCACATACCATAATTCACCGCATGTCCGTCTGTCTGCCCGTCTGTCTGTCTGTCTGTCTGCCTCTCTCTCTTTTTCAGGTCCAAACGCTGGACCGATGTTCATGAAACTTGGTGACAACACCCTCCTCTGGGTTCCCTGGAGTGTTTTTAGCAACTTTTTTTTTTCAGATCGGGTGTCCTCAAAAATGTCCCAATTTATCCCCCCGCCCCCCACCACCAAATTTATATGCTAAAACACGAAGCACTTAAATTTCAAGATTTTGGCCCATTGGTCTTGGGATGTGAAGCTCAAAATTTTGATGAATGTGGTTTGCAAAAGATAATGATGTGTTGTACATGACTCCAAGTATTTTGGTCCTGTGAGTGTGTGGAATGTTGGCGTTGTTTAGTGTAATCTGTAGAGTTATCTGGTGTTCTGGTGATAGTTGATTTTGTGGGCGCTACTTTGAGTCTATTGTGTGTGAGCCAGTCTTGTATACGGTTTATGTATGTTTGTAGGCTATTTGTAGCGGTGTCGATGTTGTTGTGGGTGGATGTTAGAGTGATGTCATCTGCATATGACGATAAGGTAAGCTTGTTATCTATGGGTGTTGGAATGCCATGCATGTATAAGTTGAACAGTGTTGGTGAGAGAACAGAGCCTTGAGGGACCCCGTTCGGAAAAAGCTTGTTTTTGGATGACTTGCCATTAAATGTGACATGTGAGTATTTTCCAGAAAGATAGTTGTTCAGCCACCCTTTGGTGTTATTGTGCATGTTTGTGTTGAGTATTTTGTTTATGAGAGGGAAGCGTGGGATAGCATCAAATACTTTACTAATGTCTATTGTTGCTAATAATGTATGTTGAGCTGGTCGTCTGGAGTTGATGCCATCCATGATGTGCTGCGTCAGGTTAGTGAGTAATGTCGTGGTTGAGTGGTGAGGTCTGAATCCATGTTGAGTAAGCGATAGTGGTATGTGTGGGTTGGTGATTTGTAATGTTACTTTGGAAGGTGTGCATAGTAAAGTAATGGGTCTATAGGAAGCTGGTTCTGTTGGATTTTTGTTTGGTTTGAGTAGTGTAATAATTTTACTTTGTTTCCATATGTCAGGAATAATACAGTGTTGGTATGAATATGTGCTGATGTTTGTGAGAGCTAGTATTCCCTGTGGGCCCAAGTGTTTAAGATGTATGTTAGATATGTTGTCTGGTCCAGTAGCCTTCGAATTCTTAATGTTTTTGATGATCTTGGTGGTCTGGTCTGTATTGAAGGGTGTAATGGTCGTGTCGAGTCTGTAGGTTTTCTTGTGTCTGGCTGTTTGTCTGTCTGCGTGTTTCTGGTTGTTGTCTCTGTTTATGTGACTTTAGGCCTGTTCAAAAATCAACTTTTTCTTATTTTCATAGGTTTCTGTACATTTTCTCATGCTTTTTGACCTGAAAAAGCCGAAAATCACAACTATTTTGACCTAGGATGTTGGGAAGCATTGCCGCATGGAGCTTTAAATTTTCTGCCTTGAAATCGGCCAAAGCGCCAATTCCGGGGTCCCTTGAATTATGTTTTGCACTTTAACTTTTGATCTAAACAAGATAGAGCAACAAATTAGGTATCAAATGAAAGAGCATAAAATTAAATAATAATAATAATAATAATATAATAAATAAATAATAATTAATAATAATAATAATAATAATAATAATAATTATCTATCATTTTTCAGGAAACAACAGAAACTCAATCAGAATCTAGAAAACCATCTACAAGTTACAACTTCACAATGGCATTAAGCAAGGAGCTGAGGGAGCTCCGTGGGCGCACAGTTGATATCTCAGAACCTCCACGTACTGTCCACAGGCAGGTGTCAACTGGGCCATCTACCAGATCTCTCACTGAAACTTTCCTGGTTGGATACCCTTCAGCTTTTATCAGTGGTTCCCAGCTTCCCACCAACAGACAGGCGTTCCAGTATTTCCTTAATCTTCAGAATTTACCGGAAAATGCAGGGAGGCCCATGGTTCAAGACCTTGCATATGAAACAGTTGAATCTATCATCCCATTCTGGCAGATGGCTAGGATCAAGACAATGACCAAGTACAACGCAATGAAGCTCTTCATGAAACTACATGAGAAACATCGTGCTCTGGTGAAAAGCAAAGGAAGAGCAAGTAACCCTGGAGGAAAAAGAGGAGCATTTGTGCTGGAATTAGACAGCCTGTTCGATATAGGAGCTCCAGATGCAATCCAGGAAATACAGAACAACAGACTGTTATCCAGAGAGAAGAAAGATGAGGATATCAGGTTCTACGAAGACCAAAAGACTGAGAGGAAAGGTCATATGTCTGGTCATGACAAGATTTTTGAGACAAGATCCCTGCAGCAAGCAGCGAGGAATGAAAGACTGCAGCATAGACAAGAACAAGGTAAAACTAATTACTTTGAACGTCACAAAAAGTTTTAAGTTTTACTCCATTGCGATATTTAGCATGTACTTAACAATTACTGTCTTAACATGTACTATTTTACAGCTGCAGCAGAACAAGAGGCAGTTGTTCATGTGGATGACATTACCTGGGGTGACTCAACTGACAACGACGCTAACACAGAGGACATGGATTACCATCAGCCTCGTCCTGGATGTTCTCACCATCAAGACACTGTGACTAGTGTGACTTTGACGTTTCCAAGGAAGGTCATGGAATGTGATGTCATCTGCAATACAGCTGGTCGAGTACGACGAAGACACTGTATCAAAGCTGGAAAGACTCAACACCTTCCTTGCGCTGTTCTACACTCCTGTATGGATGATGTCAATGTCTGCTGCAGATGCTCCCGTGAATGATCTAAGTCTAATCCAGGACATGTTGAAGTACAAGAAAACTGACCCAGAGCTTGCTGATGCAGTACTTAATAAGATGGAAAACCACAAATGGTACCTGACGCAGGAAGTCGTGCCATTTGCCCTGTTCAGCAGTAGATTGAGTGACACATTGAAGCACGACATTGCTGCCCAGTTACATGCCACTGAGAAGCCAGACAGCTTCAGAACAGGAAAGCCTCTATTCCAGAGAGTCACAGCTAAGACCACCCTGGTTGATCTCATTGGCCCAGAATCACATTTCCTGCTGGACACACTGAACATTGGATCCGAGTGGCTTCTGGAACCTGTCACGTCTTGGCCACAGAATGAGGACTACAGAAAAGCGTTGGACTATGTTAAGAATCTGAAAGCGGTGAATGACATTGCTAAACGTGGTGTCAAGATGATGAGCGACTTTGCAAATGTCATAACAACAGATGCCAAGCAAAGGGACTATCTCCTTCAAGCTGTGGAGTTCAACAGACGCCGCTTTGACAGCTTCAAGAAACAAACTCTCAACAACTGACTGTGTAAATGTCATTATGAAATTAATCATCATGTAATGCTTTCACTTCTTGATCGATTAGACTTGTGACAAAATGTTAATCTCAAATTTGTGTCATGAATAAGGCGCCTTGTCTGCCTTGAGTGTGAGAAAACGAATTTTGTGATATTTCTGAAATCTTTGTATGTATCAATGTGCCATTTCTTGTTCCAAGACTATCATAATTGTATAAGTTAGAAAGAGGATTAAAAACACTTTAATTTGGTGCCTATTTTGTTGCTCTATCTTGTTTAGATAAAAAGTTATAGTGCAAAACATGATTCAAGGGACCCCGGAACTGGTGCTTTTGGCCGATTTCAAGCAGAAAAATTAAAGCTCCATGCGGCAATGCTTCCCAACAACCTAGGTCAAAATGGTTGTGATTTTCGGCCTTTTCAGGTCAAAAAGCATGGGAAAAAGTACAGAAACCTATGAAAATAAGAAAAAGTTGATTTTTGAACAGGGCTAATGTGACTTATCTTTGCGTAGTAATTAACTAGAATGTTAGCTTGTTGTGTATATGCTGGGATATTATTTTGGCTGCGACAGATAGCCGCGTGTGAGGTGTGAATGCCGCTGTTAGAGTGGGCAATGCTGTTTATAGTCTTGTATAGCCTGGATGTATCTGTGGAGTGGTTTAGTGTTGTTATGAATTCCCTAAATGTTTCTGTTTGTTTTTCTTTGAATTTGTTGTTTATTTCTGTGTTGAGTTGTTGTATCTGCTGTTTTATGGCTTCTGTGTGTGGTGTTTGTGTGTTATGTTTGAGGTTGTTACATTGCCTTATGAGGTGGGCTATTTCTCTAGTGTAATTTGGGTTGTATTTCCTAATATTGCCCTCGGGTATGTATTTGTTTGCATTATTGATGATCTGATTAAATGTCTTGAGTGTTGTATTCTAATCTGAATATGCTGTTGGAAGCATGGAAGCTTTTTAGGCAAAATTAATGGGATTCAGTTTATTTATTACATAAGAAAAGTGAAAATGGCAAGTACTGTAATAATAATAATAATAATAATAATAAATGTATCTAATATTCGTAATAATAGTAAATAAAAGGTAAAAATTTACGATAATAGTTTGATTATTTTACACACTTTTGAATAAAATGGTAAATTATATATTTAGTAGAGAATAAATGATACTTAATGAAAAATAAAATTTTATAATAAATTATGAAATTAAAATTGTTTAATAAAATTAGCATATTTTAGAGTGGATTTTTGGTCATCAAATTTTGAAGAATAGTGATATACACTCGTTCTTTTAATGACTTGCATTAGTCTTTTACAGTAATTTTTTTTTGTCTGTTGGTAATCATATCAGTTTTCCATAATTTAAAGAAAGTGAAAGTATGTTTGGAGTTAATACTCACGATGAGTACTGGGGTGATCCATTCGTTGTTGGCATTTAGATTTAGATATTACTTTTGATTTAAGAGTAAAGTTTGTGTTGAATATATATATATATATATATATATATATATATATATATATATATATATATATATATATATATATATATATGTATTTGAAAATGCTTGAAATTTTGTTCCATTGTCATGGTTATTTTCGGTTATTCCAGTCCGGTCAAAACAGTGATGTAGTCGAGACCACCATGGCCGAGACCGAGACCTAAGCACCCGAGACCGAGATCAGAAAAAAGGTCTCGAGATCGAGACCGAAACCGAGACCATACGCAATATTTGCACGTATTCAATATTGTGTAATGCCTAATTCTTAAGCTCTGTATTTCACATTCAGGAATAAAGATTCTAAAGAGGTTATCGAGTGACGATTGCAAAATTTACTCATAATTTATTTACAAATTCATAGTTTGTGACATTTTTCAGCAGTTACCCGCTTATTAAAACAAGATAAGTGTTCGTTGCATTTGGGGAACATTGCAGTGATGTAGTCGAGACCACCATGGCCGAGACCGAGACCTAAGCACCCAAGACCGAGACCAAGACCAGAAAAAAAAAAGGACTAGAGACCAATTTCAAGTTCTACATCACTGAGTCAAAAGCTATTATTCCTGTAAGGAATTTTAGTTTATTATTATAGCTGATGTTGTGAAGGAAGCTTATCATCATCATTATCATCATCATTATTTGAATGTTCTTTTGTGAGATCAATAATTAAGTCTCCCGTAATGTGACCTAATTGTTACCGGTATGACTGGAGGTTGGAATTCTGTCAACATTTGAAATAAAAGTTGGTGCTTTACCAGCTGGTGGTTGGTAGATGCCTTAAATTGAATATTGGATGTTATGAACATACATTTCAATTGCGAGTGTTTCTAAGGTATTGCTTATGCTTATCAGTTCTTCAATACATTTACTCTTGCCGTTTGAATCTACAAATATACTTACACCTCTGCCCCTATAGTTAGTCCGACATGTATCGTAGCTTGTGTACCCTGGGATGTTAAAAAAAAATTTTATTATTGATATTTAACCAAGTGTCAGTGAATATAATGCACGTGAATTTATGTTGTAATAATTTTAGATTAGCTGTCAATTCGTCAAAGTGGTTTGATAAACTACAAATGTTTAAGTTTAGGGAAGACAGGTTGCCATTGTGGCATGTTTTGTTTAAAAAGTTGTCTACTGAGATATACTTCCTGTTGATTGCCTTTTCAGATTCAGTATTAAGAGTATTTAAAGCAGTATTGATCATGAGGTAGAGATTAGGGTAATAGGGTAATATATATATATATATATATATATATATTATATATATATATATATTAATATATTATATATATATATATATATATATAGTTATGACACACACAGACCGTGCATGGAACAAGGAACTCTTTTGAGAAAATTAAATCCACTATAGTCCGAATAAGTAAAGGTAAATGACAAATACTATAGTTTTTCTTTTTCATGATGTTACCCCGACGTGGGCAACGGATCACTCGCAAAGAGGCCCCAAAAATATAGCGTCCCTCACCAGCTATCTGCAAAGCAGATAGGATCCAGCTTTGGGACAGGATCTAGGGACTACAGCTACACCTAGCCTACTATATCCAGAACCTCAATATAAGTAAAAGACTCGTTGCATTTGCGTCGGATTGAATGCATCAAAGAAAAAGGGGTAACTATAGTATTTTTAGCCAACAACCAAAACTTAAACCTCAACTGGCAAAACTGAACGTCCACTTTTCAAGGCACATAACATGTTCGTTTCATGATGGGATTGAACTCAGAATGGTCCCCTGAGGTTTTTTCATCATGAAAACGAAAAACTATAGTGTTTGTCATTTACCATTACTTATTCGGACTATAGTGGATTTAATTTTCTCAGAAGAGTTCCTTGTTCCATGCACGGTCTCTGTGTATCATGAAAAACCTCAGGTGACTATTCTGAGTTCAATCCCATATATATATTAATGACTGGTAAAGATTGTACTCTTTATAGAAGTAATGAGTATCAATAAAAATGAATATGAATAATGGTGATTATCATAATCATTATTATTGCCAATCATAATCATTAACATCGTGTCATAAAGATCATGAATACGATAATCATTAAAAGGATCGTGAGTGATAAAGAGCAGAAATAATAATGATTATGATAAGTGTTATTAATGATTATACTGATTATGATCGTCTTGCATGATCATTAACGACTTTCCTGCTCAACGCCATCTACAATCATGGGCAACAATGAAACTACAAAGGTTGGTTGGTTGTTCCGTGTTCCGACCAACAACTAAGGTGGGGCAAACAGACATACAAATGTTATTTGTAATTTCATTATTCGAATTAAGTTTTCTTGTCTGAATCAAGTTAGAAGAAGAATAGTTAAGTTTTATTCATCGTAAACTCTGCCAAATGTCAAAATTCTAACTCAATAAATGTATTTGTGTTCTTTCAGTCAGTCGTTTATCGTGTACTTGAAGCAAAGATGTGAAACTGACGCTATTTTACATTATTTATCGAGTTATCCCGCCAAATGAATAATAAGTACTCACCACCTAGTGGATGGAGTGAAAACTAAGCTTTGCACAATGCCAGAGCACATGCTATAGAAGTATTTTACCAAAAAAAATAATACTATTATATTAATTTTCAACAAAATAGAAGCCTATATATAAGGTAATTACGTTTTTTTAGAGGGTAATTTAGTTCTCCCAAACACTGTGGATGGCAGAAGAGAAAAACCCTAATACAAAAGTGGGCGGAGTTTCGAATCTTGTCATAAATAATCTTTGCTTAAAAGTATCTCAACTTGGAGAATGACTATATATATAGCATAATGATAATGGTAACGTTTATTGGCAGGAGACAAATCCCATTAAAATGGTACAGTATCTATTAAGGTAATAAATGATACATCTAATTAAACAATATATATATATATATATATATATCGTAAAGAACGACGCTTGTATAGTAGAATATTCCGCGCAAGATGAGGAGAGAGAACGAAACAAATGAAAAAATGAGGTAACCACCCGAGAATCGAACCCGGGATCTTCCGATTGCCGGTCAGATATGATAACCATTACACCATGGGCCTCACTCGATCAAATGCCGTAATTCTCCTACATACGCGCAGAAACCAATGCCCCAAGGGGGCACCCCTCGCATGCCGTACATTATATACATTTTAACTGCAAACACGCGTCGTTCTTTACGTTAATTATACTGCGTGTTTGCAGTTAAAATGTATATAATGTACGGCATGCGGAAGGTGCCCCCTTGGGGCATTGGTTTCTGCGCGTATGTAGGAGAATTACGGCATTTGATCGAGTGAGGACCATGGTGTAATGGTTATCATATCTGACCGGCAATCGGAAGATCCCGGGTTCGATTCCCGGGTGGTTACCTCATTTTTTCATTTGTTTCGTTCTCTCTCCTTATCTTGCGCGGAATATTCTCCTATACAAGCGTCGTTCTTTACGTTAATTATACTGCGTGTTTGCAGTTAAAATGTATATATATATATATATATATATATATATATGGAACGTTCAGGAACGTTTGAAACAAATTGTTACAATGGGAAAGAAACTGAAATGGGGGCTAATTTTTTTTGTACCACTCTTTGCCAACAACAATTAAAATGAAAAAAAAAGGGGAGAAATTAAATTTGGGGGAGGTGGCGTTTACGAGGTTTTGGAATAGCACTGTTGATTTATATATATATATTCTGACTTTTTATGAGCGGAAGACATTACGTCATTTCCGCCTTGAATTGATTTTACCTTTAAATAAGACAACGTTTTTACATTATTAATGCAGACCTTACTTTCTCGTGACAATTTTACCTTATGGTCTCATAAACAGTGTACACTGTACAGTTTCGGAAAAAAGTTCGCTTAGAAATATAGAATTTCTAAGAAGCATACAAAATCACTAACTGGCAATATTAACTGTTTATTTGCATATTTTATTCTATTTTATTTTTTGTAACTAATAAAATTTCAGACAAAAATTCAGTCATCAGTAATTAGTAATTTTTTAGAAAACTCATCTCTGCTTCAAGCGTTGGTTTGGTTTATTAACTTTCCTGTTCTATTGAATTTGCGGAGTTAAAGTTAGAAACGCTGACAAGAGTAATTGCTGTAACTGGTCGAGACGACGCCTTTACGAGCAGAATGTCAACTTCTTTGGTCGTGATAAAGATCAGTAAAACCAGCAAAAAGTTATTGTAAAAATCACACCCAACTCAAACGAGTAAATTTTGCAGATTTATCACGCAGTCTTCATGTTTGGTTATGAGAGAGTGAAATTTCACGAGCGCGCGTGTACACACACACACACACACACACATGATGTGGGATGAATCCTACTTAAACACATGAATGAATGAATGATGCAAACCCACAAGGAAAACGAAAGAAAAAATATATATACAGTATATTATTATATATATATATATATATATATACTGTATATATATATATATATATATATATATATATATATACTGTGTATATTACACACAGATTGTGCATAGAACAAGGAACCCTTCCTTTAGGGCCTCTTTGCTAGTGACCTGTTGGCTGTTGCCCACGTTGGGTTTCCAACATCAAAAGAAAAACTTTTGCATTTGTCATTTACTATTACTTATTCGGATCATAGTGGATTTAATATCCCAGAAGGTTTCCTTGTTCCATGCACAGTCTGTGTGTAACATAAAAGTTATCTCAGGGGACCATTCTGAGTTGTAGCATATACCCAGTGGTGTGCTGGCAATTTCTTAACAACCGGTTCTGATACAGATAGGGGTGTAAAGCGGCGAGCGCCAATGGCGCGAGTCATTAAGCTAGGGGGTCTGGGGTGAGCGGTAGTTCCCCCAGCGGGGTCCGGAGCAGGGCACCGGAAGCCAACGCATTTTACCTTTTCCAAACGGCATTTTGTAACATTTTGGCAGAAATTATTTAACATATTCTTTATACTCCCTAATGACATAATTATCTAAAAATAAACTAATTTTTTCATCAAAAAATAAATAAATATTGAAACGACCACTGCTTGTGATACTACCTACTATATTCTTCTATAAAATCCTGAAAAAATGAAAAAAAATTTATATATAAATTTACCTTCTCAATTATGCTGTCTCATTCAAGAAGTTTCCATATAGAACAAACGGTTCGGTGATCCAATCAAAATTTAACAACCGGTTCGGGCGAACCGGACCGAACCAGTCCCAGTACACCCTTGATACCTTTGGTAACCTTTGGTTTGCTTCCGCCCGAATTGTTTATTCTGACGAAGGTCAAGCTTTTCACTCCACTTTAGACCTACAGTTTAACATGTAATCCGAACCACACCCCACCAGCAGCCCAGCGTCTTAACCACTAGGCCACCGAGGGTACCCATTTATCTACCAACCACTTTCTTTATTGTGTGAAAGGATGAACAGCTGGGTTTTGCTGCGCTCCGGCTGCCGTCACCGGGCCTCGATCCCGGGGCCAATTGATTCGTAGTCAGCGACGCTAACCACTACACCACCACTATATTTACGAATACAAATTAAAATGTTTATTGTCAGACCATTAGAAGACATACGGCAGGACTGATAAATAGCTTGGATAATCGAGTGATAATGATTTTATTTAATTCTTTGCATTAGACTATACTGAACACGTCTTGTTACCTCCAAGAAATTCGAGACATTGTGGTTAGCAGCAACATTTGCGAAGCTGAGCATCTCGGGGGGGTAATTTATGTCGGAGTCTGAAAGATCTGTTATATAGCAAATTTAGGGTTCTGTCAGAACCATTTTCATAATTCACCCAGAGTTGTTGTTGTTCGTGTATATTAGTGCAGAATGTACGAAAGAGAGTGTCTTTAGCTTCACTTGTACAGAACCGGAAGTTCCTTATAGTCATATAGAGGGGTCGACCGCAGGTCGATCCTGAACCGTCGTTCGAACCCACACAAAGTAAGCAAGTATATTCGCTTTTGCACAGAGGCTTCGATATTGTTTTCTTATATTGGAGTCATTACTCAATACTTAAATTCTTGTACTTCCTCTATTGCTTACCTCTCATTTTGTTGCCTCACTTTCTCTTTATTATCGCTGTTATAACGGACACTGCTCTTCTGAACTCTCTATTCTCTCTAACTGCATGTTTCCCCCTTCAAGGATAGCACGCAGTACCACACTTTTGATACATTCTCATTCCTTTTCTGTCCAACTCTCTAACGCAAGGGTTAATCGGTATTTTCAGTCTTTCATCTACTCAACCAGTTAACTTTGGAACAATCTTCCTCAATCCATCTTTCCCCCCTGTCTATGACCTCCAATCTTTCAAAAGCAGTGTGTCCAGGCATCTCGAAAACCTTGGGCCTTGATTTTGGTTTTCTTCCTCTATTGGGGTGGGGGTGGGGTGGGTTTGCGGGCATTCGCCCATGGCCCCTCCTTCATGTATAAAAAAAAATTAAACTAATATCAGCTGGCTGATTAGAGATTTTGGGATGGAACTGCATAATCTGAATTTTTGTAACATTAAAAAGAATATCATGTTTCTGCGAATATAATTCGCATACTTTTAGCAAACAATCCAGACCTTTAACAGAAGGACTTATTAATATCATAATCGGCATAGACTAAGTTATTTATCCTCGTGTTATCTATACAACATCCAACTATTGCCTCATTAAGTGAAAATTTGGTGGGTATACCAAAATTTCAGTAAATTGAATATGTACATAGGAAGTTTTTTGTTCTGTAGTTTTTTAAATAAAATATTGTGGTTCACTCTATCATATGCCTTACTTATATCTAGGAAACAGCTATAAATAGGTGAATTACTGTCAGTATATTTAATATAATTTCCTTCAACACATAGCTACACAGATCAGTTGAGTAGGACCTTTTAAAATCAAACTGATTAGATGTCCATAAGCAATCATTTAATCGGCGTAACAAGAGTTTCTCTAGCAGTTTCGAGAAGCAGGAGGCGACAGCAATAGGCCTGTAATTATTGCTAGATAGAATGTCTCCATACTTATTTTTGACAAAGCGCAAGATATATATCGTTCGTAAACTCTGCAGAGATATAACTACGGGGCTCCAATAAACCTTAGCCCCCCCGACCATGGCCTAAACCATTAGAGGTACAGTAAAACTAAACATACCTTACAAGAGAAAATTTAATCCTGCATTTAATGAGAAACAATTAAAACTTGGTGTTCCCGCCATTGGCTTCCAAGGCAGCCTGAATTCGCTTTGGGTAGCTTGCCAAAAGTGACGTGAATAGATCTTGATCGTTACGCAAATTTGCTAAAACAGTTTCAATGTATTGCGTCATTGTATCCTTCGAAAATCGATTTGCTGCAGGTTCTTGAAACAAGAGACATTCAACCTTGTCCTTTATAACTGATCCAATGTGTTCACAGACGTTCAGGTCAGGAGAATTTCCTGGTCATTCTTCATTTCTAAAGAAATCGATCTCATGGTTCCGCAACAACTGTTGAGTGACTAATGCCTTAAAGCAGGGGGCCTTATCGTGCAGAAGCGTGACCTGATCGACATCCATAACATTGTTTGGGTTTCTTAGAAAAGGAATGACATACTGGGATAGAATAATATCAGGAAAATACTGTCCATCCCAACTCTGACCTTTTGGCTTCAGCACCCACATGAGCTTCTTTGCAGTGAACAAAACAAACACACCAACACAGTCTGGACATTTTAATAATTCGCGATAATGTTCATTGTCATCGATTTCATCTGGTGTTGTGGTCCACACTCGATCATTTTGGTAGTTAGGCCGACATGTTACGTAAACAAAAAATTCATCGGAGACAGCTAAATGCATGAAATCATCCACATCCCAATCTTCAAGATAATGGGCAAACCACATTCTGTCATCGATGTTAAGTTGAGTTTTTCTTGGCTTTGGAAGTTCACGCTAAGGCTTTAAACCTTGCCTATGACGGTACAGTCGAATGATCTCACCACTAACGATCTTTCCTCTCAACACTTCGATCTCTTTAGAAAGTTTAGCACAGCTGTTTTTCCGCTTACGCGTACCGCTTTCATGATGTCCTTTGTTTCCTGAGAGAGTGGCAATTTGGGCGCCCAGATTTGGTTGTATCCATTTCACATTCATCCAAAGTTTTATTCCAATTTCTTTTGACGAAGTCCTCACTTCTTCGCAACTTTTTGGTAACCCATGAACGTGTTATAAAGGTGGCTCCAGCATCACGAGCTTCCCGAAATGTTATTGCTCGTATGCGATCTATCACACGTTGCCTCTCCGAATCACCAATTAATTGAGAAGCCATTATATTATCACTTTATCAGCTAGAGTAATTTTAATACCTGCAATAAATAAAGAATTTTATATATTTTTATAATCACTAAAAACTATTTCGATATAAGCAAACGTGTAAGCTGCAAATGGAGGTGCTAAGGTTTTTTGGAACCCCTTATAAGCAAGCATGGCTGAAAAGAGCAATGAGATATGCAGACACACCACGTCATTGGCATATTTGAAGTGCTCATTCGATAGGTCATCTACCCCTGAAACAGAACCATCCTTTAATTCTTTAATTAGATTCTTAACTTCAAGAACTGATATCAAAGTATTTTCCCTGGCCCTCCCACGGGGGTTTCGCTGCAACCTATCTTAAGATTACCCCTACTCACACTATTAAGAATGTTTGAATAGTGGTTTTTCCACAGCTTCGCAATTCCTTCTTCTCCCGACACCCCATCGATTGTTAGTGGGAGGGCAATTTTTACACCCGTTTCATTCTTAACATTTCCAAAATTTGTTATTATCAGTAGTATAGCCGCAAAAGGGGAGAGTGCAGGAATGTTGCAGGTTATTATGTAATGTTGCAAAGGGGGGAAGGGGGTTGTTGCAAGGGGGTTGTTGCAAAGGGGGGTGGGGGGGAACTTGGAGGCGGCGTTATCCCCCAAGAGAAAGGAGGAGGAGGAGGAGAGAAAGGAGGAGAGGTGTTCACCTGGCAGGAGCCAAGTGCACATTAAGACTTCCAGCCGGGCTGGCGTTGTTTTATAGGCTCCTAATCAGCCAGAATCAGCCAGTTGGCTGAGCCAAGGTGAGAGAGACGCCTGAAGGAGAGAGAGAGAGACAGCTGAAGGAGAGAGCTGAAGAAGAGAGAGATGCCTGTAGGAGGGAGAGACGCCTGGAGGTACACACATACGCACACATGCAGGAGTACACATGCTGGATGTACACATGCAGTACACATGCTGGAGGCAAACATGCAGGAGAGAGAGAGAGACACCTGAAGGAGGAAGATACATGCAGGAGAGAGAGAGAGAGAGAGACCTGAAGGAGGGAGAGAGACACCTGAAGGACAGAGTGGAGTTCTCCCCCAATTTATTTTCGTTTCCCTAACCTAAGAGGCCACTAAGGGGTTTACCAAAGGGCCAGAAATAGAAGGAGCAGAGCTCCTTACTCGGCCGGAGCCGAGGGGGGAATGGTTCTTCACCAGCTTCGCGATCTTTTATAATCCTCTATTCTGGCTGAGTTGCCAGATAGCGCAAGGTATTCCAGATAGCGCCATGTGTCCCATTAATCGTGTAACACATATATGACGGCTGTTATTCCAAATGTACTTGTATATATAATAAACTAATGAACCATATAAAATACCACAATATATATTTATATGGTTATTCAAGATTCAACCGTATAAAATAACACAAGCGCCTCTTTCATTACGCTTTAATAGAATTAAAAGTTACCCTATTTCGTTAGACAGAAAACGAATTTTTATAAGGGATACCCAACTAATTATCCACCAATCAATAAATAATAGCAAACGTGAATAAAGAGTTCCAATTCAATGGGTAACTATATCGACATAAGCTTATTATTGTAACGTTTGCTCCCAATATAAATTTTCCTAAATAACAGTAAAACCAATTAATGAAACTTCATTTAAATAATTTACGATACAATTCCACCAAACGAGATGAAAACTTATGAAACATATAGCCTCATTCCTGCGACGAAAAAATGAAAAAATGACGAAAAATAAAGAAATTATTCATTTGGAATTGCCCAAGCCACTATAGCGGGGTCTGTTCTTTTAAACATCTTATTTCTGTCCAAAAGTTACCCAAAACATAATCCGATAGTGTATAACGTTGCAGTACTCGCTTGAAGAAAGGAGAGGTTGCAAACTCTACTTGAATAAATGTAATTACCTAAACTGCACGCGAAGGAGTTTAAATAGATCCAGCAAATAAAGCCTTTGAACAATGATTTCATGTTTCAGAAAGATTTACGCGTTAATAGAATTAGTAAAGTTACCCAATAAATAAATCGTTAGACAGAAATGATTTTTATAAGGGATACCCAAATAATTATCCACCATTCAATAAATAATAGCAAACGTGAATAAAGAGTTCCAATTCAATGGGTAACTATATCGACATAAGCTTATTATTGTAACGTTTGCTCCCAATATAAATTTTCCTAAATAACAGTAAAACCAATTAATTGAAACTTCATTTAAATAATTTACGATACAATTCCACCAAACGAGATGAAAACTTATGAAACATATAGCCTCATTCCTGCGACGAAAAAATGAAAAAATGACGAAAAATAAAGAAATTATTCATTTGGAATTGCCCAAGCCACTATAGCGGGGTCGGACGGAGATTATCTGTTCTTTTAAACATCTTATTTCTGCTTATTAAATAACTTTTTAGACACTTGATTTTTATTATAAATATTTAAGTCACGAATAACAGTGGGAAAAACGTCCGACCCCGCTATATATATATATATATATATATATATATATATATATATATATATATATATATATATATATAATAACAACTCACACACACACACACACACACACACACACGATGAAAGGCAGAAACTAAATCAGTTCGAATCGAGTCCCTAGAGACCTTTTTCGTTCGATTCGTGTCCCTAGAGACCTTTTTATACCCAAAACATAATCCGATAGAGGAAAGGATTTCCGAGAATCTGCCCAACTCGGTCGGCCTTATTTTACCTTTCTACGAGTCAAATCAACCAAAACCTCGCCTCACTCCTTGTTTCAGCATTCATTCATTTCACGTTTTATTGTGAATTTCATCCCATATATATATATATATATATATATTATTATTATATTCTACAATGAAACGGGGTCGGGCCGAAGAACGGGTGAGAGATCTCCCCCCCAATATATATATATATATATATATATATATTGAATTTACCGTGGTACACCATGTTTGGCAAACGCTTTAGTGGTGCAAGCCTCATTTACTGATGCATATTATATCTATCGGGCAAATAACTTTTAATTCAGTCACTGATTGACCCTCTAATACCGCAACAGCACAAATTATTGAGTAGAATGTTGTGTTCTATTACATCAAACAACTTACTCATACCCACTGCCATAATTTTCTTTTATCATAACTCAGCCGAGCAACTAAGCGACGTTGGATCTGAGTGGTAGTTGGATGGGGAGTCATCCACCGCAGCAGATAATTTACATTCGATAAATGTAATGAAATAATTAAATAAAATATGCATTTATTTTTATATCACGGATGGAGTCGATGTAGACAATGCAGGTCCTGAGCTTAAATTATCTAAAACCATAACAATACAAATTATTTCAATAGAATATTATGGTCTATTACATTATTACACCTTGCCCAGATCCATTACCAATAACCTCAATTTAGTAATAATAACAATTATCTCTCATACACTATATATATATATATATATATATATATATATAGAAAGAGAGCGAGAGTTTTGTTCAAATAAAGGATTCAATTTATAATGAAAAGGTACGACTTGGGATGTCATTCGATTACTGAGAGTTATTAGCAATGAAGTTCAGTAGAGATTACCCCATAGGACACGTAGGGTGCCCATTTATCTGCCAACCACTTTATTTTATTATGTGTAATGACCACCTTAGACCTACAGTTTAACGTTGAAACCGAATGTTATTTTTAAAATATAATTATGATATATTTCTTTATACCCTCTCGATTACATTAGTGACTAATGATGCGGGAAATTGAGTAAATGGAAATATTATTTTCTCGAAAACTATGGGTGATAGAAAACTTCTGAAACCATATTTGGAATCAATATCAAAAGTTCTATACGAATCACCAAATACTTTTCAAAGGAGAATAAGAGCATTAATTCTATTAGTGAAAATATAAAGATGCAATTACTCGTCCGTACCCGTTATAGCGGAATGGTACACGTCATAGCTCCACCCAGCTACATCGGCAGCCAATCACGACGGACATCTGGTCTTTTGGGCGGAGCTTGGCGAATGTGCATATAAAAGGGGATATTTTCAGTTGGGAGTAACAGTAGCTATTTTCGCATCAGTGAATAATCATTCCTCGACCATGGACCTGTACGTCTCCCCAGACTTGTATGAAGAACGTGATACTGCAGCATTAACCACAATTAGTCTTTTCAATGCGGCTGATTGTGGCGAACTATTTTCGACGCAAACCGTAGAAGATATTTGCAGTGACGCTCCTTACAATCCGACGCAAGGGACTACCATAGAAATGTAAGTGTCCATAATTCGATTTTATATATATACGGAGAGTTGTAGTATTTCGTCAAATAGATACTAGTCAAAAATGTCAATCAATGTTATTTCCCCATCATGCTAAAATCGAAATTGGTAATCGAATCAAAGATATCTTCACATAATGGAGATCTGTCTGTCTGTATACTCTGTATATGTTTTCATTATTCCTTTAAGGTCCGATGAGGATTTGACACGTGTTATACAATCTTTTGAAGGGAATACGGATGATATACTGATCAGTCAGCAGTGTCACACATCCTCCACCATGGACCTGTACGTCTCCCCAGACTTGTATGAAGAACGTGATACTGCAGCATTAACCACAATTAGTCTTTTCAATGCGTCTGATTGTGGCGAACTATTTTCAACGCAGACCGTAGAAGATATTTGCAGTAACGCTCCTTACAACCCGACGCAAGGGACTACCATAGAAATGTAAGTGCATATAATTAGAATTTTATATATATGGAGAGTTGTAGTATCTCGTCAAATAGATACTCGCCAAAAATGTCAATCAGTGTTATTTCCCCATTATGCTAAAATCGAAATTTTTATGGCGTTCACTCCTCGAACCAAAGATATCTTCACATAATGGGGATCTGTCTGTCTGTATACTCTGTATATGTTTTCATTATTCCTTTAAGGTCCGATGAGGATTTGACACGAGTTATACAATCTTTTGAAGGGAATACGGATGATATACTGATCAGTCAACAATGTCAAATAATGTAAGTGTTTTTCGATCTTTTTGGGATAAGAAGACACAATATTTTCATAAATTTATTAAATGAAAGAAATCAGTACAATAAACGAATATACAAATATACGAACAAAAACATTATAATATACAACGAGTACGTACAATTGGAAAACGGTTTTTTATCTGTCTGCATACCATTTCATCGTTTCGGTGAGTGTGACACGGGTCAAATAAATTTAAAAAATTTATAAATTCTTTATCATTTGACATATGCATGAGAAATGAGACACAGTACATTCCGCAAACATTAGTAAAATATCCCTGCATACGAAATGGGTTCCATACAACTTCGGGAATATGTAACTGAGCGAGAAATTTTACAATAATAGGGTCACTCCAGGGTTGAGTACCGAGTGAATCAAAATAGTACAGGCGCTGTCTATTTTTAAAATAGACAGCGATCCAGTGAATCCCTTCATTACCGATGATGTCTGTGTTCACAATAAGACTACCGCATTCTCGCGTACTTGGCAAACTCAATGTTTCATTCTTCGCAAACACGCCGATAAATTTGGAACGTGTGACTCGCTCCATTACTTTCTGAAGTGTATTAGCATCCATTTTAAAAGTCAGTGATAACGCTTCTAAATCTATCTACTTCTATTAGGGCTTGCGATTCGAGATATACTAGTACACTAATAGGAGCGTCTATAGGCTTGGCGAATTCCAGTCGCACTGAGATGTTACCGCTCTGCTGTGGTGTTAAATGGGTATTTACGCTAGCAGATAAGTCAGGTGTAATGTCAAACGGATAAAGGTTAAATTGATCAATGAATTCTTCCTGCGTTACCCCATTACCAAGCTCATCACAATCACCTGCAATATGGGTCAGATTACTATAGGCTCTGGCACAAAGAGGTAACACAGCGTCTGATGAATAGTCCGTACCCATTGTTCCACCCAAAGCAGTGCCATTAACGTATAGAGTTATATTTTTAAGTCCGAAATTCTCGAATTTAAAGGCACTCTTTTTATATTTTCCATTCACCGAAGCGTGGTCCTGCATGCCGATTAATATCCTTTTAGGAAGATTTCCCAGGGCAATGTTTTCTATCTGCTTCGATGCCAACCCTGCAGGAACCGTATATAGTTTGATCTGCACTCTGTTAATAGGATATTTCACTGTAGCGTTTAGTAAATTTTTCTCAATTTCTAGTTGTTTTGGTGAACTTAATTTCACTCGCCGTACGCGGAGGTATGTGTCCATAATGTGAACCACAACGGACTTTGCACCCTCTTCTTGATTCGCATCCAGATTTAAGCAGATCTCAGGACTCGTGCGGGTGAGCTTTATTTTCATATCCACCCCGTTCACAAGCAACTTCTCCTGGAAAGTGAAATCTGTGTGCAACCGTCCAAAACACTCGTATATTTTCTTTTTAGAATTTTTAAATTTGTCCTTTATACTATTTTCATCTTTAGTTTGATAATATCCCTCCGCACTTAAAAAGGTAGCCTTCGCTTCTTTGGAAAAGTTGAGGACATTTTCCAAATAGGCTCGTAGATGATAGTACCCCGTGCCTGCCGATATGTTGGTCTGATTTAAATATACGTCACACTGGTTGAATATGGCGTGCAGAAAGTTTGTTTCAGGGTATACAGCATATTTGTCATCGCAGGCCGTTCCATCAGAATGGGCTATACGTAGCTTAGCGTACATGTGCACACAGCTTGGATCAAAAAAGTAAGGACCTGAGCTGGGTATCACGAATTCTATAGGTGCACTCGGTGAACTAATTGTGTTTAAAGGGTTAATTGTAATAAAGTCACTGTGCTCAATAGAAACTTGGGTTGGCGGGAGCTCAAAAAAGGACAGCTCCGATTTACAGCATTGTGAACTACATGGGTGGATGAAGCGTGCCATGGCGAAATAGTGACTCCTCTCTCGACAAGTGGTAAACAAACTATGATTCATGAGATCAATATCCTTAGCTTATATCAGTCAAAAAAGTGGTCAACCATAGGTTTCATTCGCTTACAGCATTTCTTTTTTGATAGCCTTTTACGTTTAATACCACGTGACCCCTTCTTCTTCTTCCGGGGAGCCCTCTCTCTTCTTCCCGCCACCACGCATTTTTCTCTTTGCATCTTTGATGATTTCGTTCCGTGTACGCTTTAAATGTTTTTTTAGAGCTTCTTTAGGTTTAGCCCCGGCCAATATGTCTTCTGCAGTGTTAAGGCCTGATTGTAGCGCTTTCCTTCCAAGGTATCTGGCACCCCTCTTCAGCAAAGGAACAGCCGTACGTAGTATGGATGAAAAAATGGATCCAAGTCCACTACCGCGCTGGTATCGCATCCCTCGATAGACGGTGAAAGGCTTTCTATCCATTATAACTCAGTGCGTCGAAAGTGTAGCTTCACTGTTAAGCTCCCGTTACCGAATGGGAAGTTTTCGCCCTCAATCGTTCTTATATATATTGTGATATTGGTTATTAAATTAGTTGCGACATTCACATAATGGGGTCTGTCATATGTAATACTCAAACTCCTTCCTCTATGGTTGGGGATGTGAGCAATGCGCAGCAGGCGTGCCTGGGTATCCCCAACAAACTGGTGCTCCACTATATTACTGTAAATATAGCACATGTCTGGGGACCTTTCAGCCAATTTCTCCATCTTCAATTGATACATTAATCTGGACAAGTTATACTGTGTCTCGTGAAATGTGTCTCTTTGGAAGGCTGCGCTATATCGGCCGTTGGTTAGAATTTTGAACTTTCTATGTTCTTTAAGACATCTGTTAGTCTTTGATTTTAGGATTAGTGTATGTGCAGGGTTGTTTACGATTTCATATACTAAATCATTCGTAAGGTTTGAGTTTCTTAAACTTACGTTTAAGCCTCTCACAACATCCTCGGCCGAACCATATTGACCCGGCCCTAGTCTTACTTCTGTACTGTAATACCGTGCAATCTTAGTCCAAGCGATGCGCATAGTTTCATCCATAGCTACCCCAGCTTTTTCACACTCGTCAATGTCTCTAAGAATCGTAAAAACGGTTTCTTTATGTTCAATATTTAAAAAGACGGTGTCCAGCTGAATTTCGCATATCCCCACCTCATACGAATCACGACCCAATTCAATGTGCCCATGGAGTTCTGTTACAAAGTTGGCTAGCGTGTTGTTAGGGTGTACAGACAGGGACGAGGAGGACGGGAGTGTGACGTAGAAATGGTTAGGAGCCATGTTGCATACTATTTAAGCTTCATTATTGCATCAGCTTTTATATAGGTGTTGAAGCTTTCTGGGTACCCTAGCCATTTCACCAGGTACATTTTTTCCTTCCTGAACCTTTGCTTCCTAAAATTTTCTCAATTTTAAACACATTTTTTTCTAAATTAAAAGCAACTTTCTGCAATTCCTCGCGGTAAAAGCCTCCTGAGATTTCTTCCCCATTCAAATCTTCAATGTAATACATCATTATCACACCTTTAGGTCTCACAGCCCTAACTTTAAAAATCTCGCGTGTCCATCCTTGCTCAAAACCCTTTGCGAATTTATTCCCCGAACGCGACAGCCTTACATAATCATTGATTTTGAAGCGCACAGAGTGTGGTGGTGGTGGTGGTGGTGGTGCCATCTCTTCTCGGGAGCGTACCTCTTTCTAAAACTTCGTTAGGTGTTGCCCCAATCGTGCGATGGTGTGAGCGGTTGTAGGATGATGCCAATGATTCCAGAATGTCTAGAAATCTGTATGTGTTTTATGTGTAAAATAACGGTGCATGCGTTCCTTTATGGTGCGCTGAACTCTTTCAGCTAAAGAAGCCTTATGTATAGAATTGGTTGTGTAATAGCTGATATTAAACTCTGTCAACATATTCTGAAAAGCACGGCCTATAAACTCCTTCCCCATATCCGTACAAAAATAGCCAGGAACCCTGTTTTCTTTTAACATTAGCGTTTTGGTGGCTTTAGCAACTGTTTCAGGTGATTTATTTTTCAGAGGAACTAGCCACAGATATCTAGAGAACACGTCTATTATGAATAGAATGTAGCGGTAACCATCGTTATACACAGAATATCTTTGCATGTCTGTTAAATCTGCTTGCCAAATAGAATCAATCGAGGAAGCCGTTGTCTTGGCTGTTTTAAACCTTTTTCTCACAGGCTTATGAAGCGTATAAGCGTCCTGCTCCCTCAAAAATCTTTCAACATCTTTTTTTCCTACTCCGTAAACACTTCTGTACAGTCTATCTACGCCGCCGTAAGAGGATGGGGTAGAAATGTCATAATAACGTTTAGTTAATACGTTAGCCATTTGCGTATTTTAGAGGCACGTGGGTAGGGTTGGTTTAACCTCTTCTTGCTCCTCTTCAAAGGTGTTACCGCGGGGGTGACGGCGCCTTCAATTGTGTCACAGGGTTGCATGTTCCAAGTCTTTTAACCTGTTCAGATTTCCTATCAACGTTTTAGGGACATTTATTTGTTGTAGTCTTGCTTTAATATGCTTCCATCCTGATGGTGATGGCCTATCCCACTTTCTCACCAGATCATGGACAATGTCTACGATATTCGATCCCTGTACCTTTGATCCTTCCACAATGATCTCCCCTGTATCGGTCCATTGTATGGCGGGATCCTCATTCAATAGATTATAAAGACTTAAGCCTTTACTCCTCAATGTAAGTGGGAGGGTATTTTTTAATACATGTTCGATATGTTGTGTGGCTAATCTTTTGGTTGGTCAGCTGTGTCGTCGGGTACAGGTCCTATGTCGCCATCGTCCCCGTGCTGTGCCTAATAACCACAGGAATCTCTGTAGGGCTCTTATAATTTTCGTACTCGTGAAGAAATTTCTGCAGAGCTTCTTGGTATAAGATTCTTTTCATCAGGTGTTTTTTCACTGTTTAATAGGGCTAACAATTCGCTTTCCATTCTTTTAAGTCTGCTTTTACGGGGATCTAGATCCGTGTCTCTTTGCAGTGAGGCGTACACCTCGTGGGGAATCACTACCACTTTCTTCATTATATTAATCTAGTCAGTAAAGGGCCCAAAACTGAAAATAAGATGGGGAGAAATGACCCTCCTGTTTGCACAATAACTCGTTTTTTCTTCGCTACAGTTTGACTTTTACGAGCGAGTGTACGTATTATGTTCTTGTAGCGGCGTAGGCGAGCCTTCTGATGGGTTTTCATTGATACATTGCAATTTATAACGTTAAGACAGATTTCACAGATGCATTTTAAAAAGTCGGCGTCGATATTTTTAATAACATCTGCTGCATTGCCCGGGGCAGTCGATGATAGATTTTTATTAATTCATGGTATTTCTTTAGTCTCTTTGTCATTCTGGAATATACACCGTTTCAGGCTCGTTTGGAAATATATTCGTTCGCAGAAGCACTCTAAACGTGTTTCGCGGATGAAGGTCGCAAAGCAAATATCCGTAACGCATGCTTGTAGCTTCTTTATAAACTTCCAAAAACTCCTTACGCTGATTCGGGAACATTTGATTGGCTAATACCCAATTTTGATACATCTCTACGTTGCGCGAATAAGACTAGATATTGCGTATTTAACGACACATCGCGCATGTATCTATTTTGAAAAATAGATTCTGATTGATGAAAACACGCTTATGTTAAGATGGTGGGAGTATACTGTAAATGTCTCGGCAAACGTTTTATCCATCTCCAACATGAGATCGTCAATTACAATGATTGTATGTTCAGTTCCTTTAGCGAATTAACGTCATATACACCTTTGTGGAACAAAATATCATCTTGGTACTCGTTGAACACTGATTGATACGTCGAATAGCACCATATAACTTTATGCACAAATTTCGAGAACATCTCGCCTTTTCTTTAATGATTTTAAGCATAAACACAGTTTTACCACATCCTGTAGGTCCAGATATAATACATGTGGATGGGCTCGTGAATCTGAATTTTTCTACAGAGTCCATTTCTAACACGTCACACTCCTAAGTGGGTCATTTACAAAATATTACAAATTTTGAGTGCTGATCCTTATATTTCTTCTCCCACAGAACCGACGATGAGGTAGAGCACCCTATCATTACGGATGACGATGACAGTGTAGTTGTGATCTCCTCCCCTGAACCCTCACCAGCGATACAGGTTGCACGTCCAAAGCGGAGGTATGAGAACCCCACATCAGGTATAAAGCGGCCGAAATACGTACCTGTTGCAGCAGACCCCCAACCCTCAACCTCTTACGCAACAACCTCCCCAGCAGCAGCACCTAATATACCCCCTTATTCCGCCCCCCGTTCTGTTAAGTCTACAATAATAGATCCCCAACCCTCCTACGCAACAGGGCCCCCAGCAGCAGCACCTAATATAGCCACTAATTCATCCGCCCCCCGTTCTGTTGAGGATGTTATTACGTTCGAGTTGGTGCGCGCCGCAGCCCCCACCCCCGCCTTGACTAGAAATCGGTATAGAGTCAGGGTCGACCATAGAGCCCTGTATAGCAATGGAATTGAGCGCGGGATACGCAGGGTTGTAGAGCGTATTATAGAGTTTGCTCTTCAGAATCGCGACGAGCGTGAGGTCAGGACGAGTCTGTCCTTTGGGTTCGGGTCAGATGACGGTGATGTAGACGATTATTGGGTGATAGTACCGTTTAGACGTTTGGCTGCTGAAGATGTAGAATATATATTAGGGCGTATAATGCAAGCCGTCCAAAGTAGTATAGCCTTCAATATGGACAACTTCACGGTAAATATTGACCGTGTATTCCGTGTTGCGGGTCATAGTGCCATACCGTACACTCTTAACTTCAATTCTCCAACTATTTACCGAAGGCATATAAACGTCGATCGTGGTTGCGGCTTTATAGCAGTACTCTTAGCACGTATGTTTACTGTACAAAATACACGGACTCAAAAAATTTGGCTGCCTACGATCGTTGAGCGTGCCCGTAAACTAGCTGTAGACTGTGAACTTGAATTTGACTGTAATATGGGTCCTGAAGAGCTGAGAAAGGTAGAACAGGAAATGAATGTGCGCATAGTTTATTTGGTTTGGATGATCGCCGCCGGACTGTGTATGTTTTTAAAAGCTGTGTGAGAGATCGTACAAGGCCCCTACTTATTTTAGGATTGTCAGGGACAACGTATCTCCCCATCCGTAATATAAGGGGGCTTTACGCGAGTTATGACAAAAGTCGAAAATATGGGAGACATCATGATTTGTGTAAGGGGTGCCTCGAGTTTGCGGATGATATAGTGAGACATTGTAAAGAATGTCACATGGTATGTGAGCAGTGTAAAAGCACCAAATGTGAAAGCCGTGTAGTTGAGAAGAGAGACTGTGATGTGTGTAGACGCACATTTTTCAATAATAGCTGCTTTGATCTCCATAAATCAATTGGTACGTGCAGGAAAATGAGAATCTGTGAATGTGGTATGTTTCACACAATGGATAATTGGGGAAAATTTAAGCACAAGTGCGACGTAATTCACTGTCCTACATGCCAGGAGGAATATAAGGCGGATGGAGTAAAGCATGTGTGTTATATGAAAGATGCTAAGCCTAAAAATAACCCTTGTATAACTGTGTACTACGATATAGAAACATATACGAACGCTGAAACCAAAGAGGTAATTCCACATTTACTTGTGAGCCAGACCATCTGTGATGAGTGTATGGGTATCGAATGTGACGAGTGCCCCAAATGCGGTAAACGGACAAACGTTTTTAAAACGAATGTCAGCGATAGTCCTGTGAAACTATTTGTGTCCTATATTGTCAAGTTAGCCGACAAGTTCAAAAAAATGACTGTGTATATTCTCGCCCATAACGGGGCAAAGTTTGACACGCAGTTCCTTTATAAGGAGTTGCTTGAACACGAATCCTCTGAGATATTTACAGGTGATCCATTGAAAAGAGGCAACAAATTAATACAGATGCAGATAAGAGGCAATGTACAATTTAAAGATACTTTATTATTCACACCTTGTAAATTAGCAAAGCTACCCAAGGTGATGGGAGTAGCAGCTGAAGTTTCCAAAGGATACTTCCCATACACTTTCCTCACCAGCGAGACTTTAAACTACGTAGGCCCACCACCCCCCAAACATTATTTTGACTGTGGATGAACGTGAAGACTTTGATCGATGACAGTTTTAATGAAGTAACCCTTATAATATAGTGATGAATGTGAGCGTTATTGCGTGAATGATGTGCGCGTGCTTAGAGTATGTTTCCAGGCCTTTAGAAGTATGTACATAGCCCGTTTCAAATGCGATCCACTGCAAGTCGCAACCACCATCGCATCATTATGTTTTACGGTGTTCAAGAATAACTTCATGCCTAAAGACACCTTAGCCATTATTCACCGAAACAACCCCCGCAGTTACGGACACAAGGCTATTTACTGGCTCATACACCTGCAGCAACAAACAGGTGTATACATAAAGCACGCCCGCAACACGGGTGAAGTACCCATTAAGATTAATGGACGTGTTTTTTGGGTTGATGGGTTAAGTGAAAACCGTGTCACTGGTGTGAAGACTGTGTATTCCTTTAATGGATGCTGGTGGCATGGATGCCCCCGCCCTGAGTGCGGTATCGTCGGAGATATCCACGGTAGATCTCCTGCCGACTGTCTTGCAGGGACCCGCACCCGCGATCAACTTATAGGATCACAGTTCACTCACAAAGTCTTGTGGGAGCATGAATATGATGCACGGATGGAGACAGACGATGTATACCGTGAGGAAATAAAAACGATCAAGCGTTCAATGGTGCTGGACCCTCTCAAATGTGGTGATAGCTTGTTTGGAGGACGTACAAATCCATTCAGACTATACTTTCCACCTACGGTGGGCGTGAAGCTCCATTACTACGATTTCTGTTCTTTATACCCATACGTGATGAAGAGCCATCCGTACCCCGTGGGCGCTCCTGAGAAACTGGTGGGACCTAGCATACCCTCCATCAATGAATTTTCAAAAAATTTGAATGATCATTACTTTGGGCTCTCTTTCGTAGACGTACTCCCCCCACGCAATTTATGGATGCCGATCTTACCTGTCGTTATCGACGACAAGCTCATGTTTCCCCTGTGCGTGAAGTGCGCGGAAGAGGATAACGGCGAATGTAACCATATACCCCACCAGCGTAAGATCAGAGGCGTATATACAAGTCCTGAGCTGGCCCTAGCCGTACGCCATGGTTATAGAATACTGAAGATACACGAGGTGTGGAGGTTTCAGAAGCTCCCCAACCTTTTCACACCATATATAAACGCCTTTTTGAAGGATAAGGTTGAAGCATCAGGGTATCCGCGAGGAGTTGATACCGAAGATGAAAAGTCTGCCTATATTCAACGTTACCGCGACCGCGAAGGTATACAACTTGATCGTGTCCAAATTGTAAAGAATCCTGGCAAGCGCTTTAGTGCAAAGTTGTGTCTAAACAGTCTATGGGGAAAATTTGCGCAGAATACCGGCAGAGGGAACATTCATTTGGCACAAAGTTATAGCGATGTCTGGGATTATGCCAATGCCCCCGATAAAGAGGTCATGGAGATCGTGAATGTAGGTAATACTTACGTAATAAAGTACAACAACACTGAATTTGCCACAGATACCTCAAGGGTTACAAACATACCTGTGGCGAGCTTCACAACAGCCTACGCCCGTATAAAACTTTGGGGTCTATTGCATTCTCTTGGGCGGAGAGTATTGTATGCCGATACAGATAGCGTGATATTCACAGAGAGGGAGGGTGATTACATGCCCGCTATTGGGGAGTTCCTCGGCGAGCTCACTGATGAGATCAAGGATGAGTATGGGGACGACGCATACGCCGACTCTTTTATCTCAACAGGACCTAAGACTTATGGGGTACGGGTCAGGGTAGGGGATGAAATGAAATATATCGTGAAGGCAAAGGGTATTACGCTCAACCATGCGAATCGGGAGGTTGTTAACTTTGAGTCGTTGAAGGATCTAGTATGTTTGCAACCTCACCAACTAATTGTAGGCACCCACAATTTTCGGGCGCAGAAGCTGGGAGGCGTGAAGGAACTTAGGGGTACGATGGTGTGCCGTAACACCTATAGGAAACGTTACCAGTTACCTGGCACCTATGATACCGTACCCTTTGGATACCAATGATGCTTCTAACTCACACGTCTTGTATATAATCGTATCTATTTGTAAATATATATATATATATAACTTGAATATCTCGAATCGTATTTGTAAATATATATGAATATCTCAATAAATCAAATAGCGTTTCACTTTCTCCTTGTGTGTGTGTGTGTGTGTGTGTGTGTAGGTGAAAGTTCTAAGCTCCGCCCACTGCGTGAGTCATGCTACTCTGGGAGTCCCTGCGTGGTCAGTCGACCGCAGTAAGCCCGAGAGATCAGACGTGTACTCAGATCAGACGTATATTGAAATGGCTACCTTTAATATGCTTGCACAACGTTTATGAAATGGTATTCAGTAAAGTGTGAGGATGTGGTGGATACCGAAAAACTTCCTATTCCCCCCTCCTATGCCTCTTTTAAAACCACATTGGATTGTGCGAAGTTCCAAGATGTACAAATACTCTACGGATGTTCTGGTGAGACTGTTGAAGGCTTTCGTTGCACAGACGATGTGCTGAAGTATGCTGCAGGGCTAAACTTTATAAAGTCTCACATACACCGTGAAGTAAAAGAAACAACGCGTGCAGAAGAGAAGCAGCAGGTATGGATAATGAGCCTTGTGGATGGGTGGTGTGACAAGCGGTATTACGTCATGCTACACCATGTCGATTACTCATACCCTACGTCTGAAAATGTGAATCTCGTGATCATGGACAATCTTAGGTGTTTTTATCACTATATTAACGTATATCATGATGAGGTTCATAGTGAGGTTGTGGCTAGTGCCATGCGTGAGTTTTTAACAGATTTTAGAGACGAGTATCGTTTGATGGGTAGAAAGGAAAAATATGAGCATATGTTCCTCTCAAATAGTGCGCCGGAGTGTGGAGATGATTAGCGCCTAGTTCTTATCCAAAGTGCGTAGGCTGGTAGTGACGAAACGGAAAAACAAATATGTGCAACAATTCGAGTCGTACGAACATGCCCATTCACGTATCATCGAGTCAGCCGCCCGTCGAACCATTCCTGCCTGTGCCTCACACGGCTCATAGTTATCTCAGAGCTTGAACCGAGTGGACGTGCGCTCTCGAATACGATGGAACTTCCTTTGAGCAGCATTCTCAACGCCTCGTACGATGTGTCCGTGACGAAATCGTTGCGCGTGTTCAGGCGTAATTCCGGTACCATTAGCTATGTACTGGAAACGGAATGTAGACCGACAAACAAACGGGTTTATTTAAGTATCGAGGAGATGAATAGAATCTTTGTGATAGTTGATAAGTGGTGTGAAGATCGTTATAAAATACCTGCTAACGTAGGTACAAGAAGAGAGCAGATTAGTGACGCGCCCTCATACGCCGTTGTATGTACGTTGTGTATAAATAACGATCGGCCGTGCATTGATATAAGGCTGATGTGGAAGAATGCTTCTGATAATAACGCTCTTATTCCTACGCGAAACCGTTTCATCCTCGACAGAATGTTTGAAATCGTCGGATTCCGTAAACTGAAACCTATATTAGACGCGCGTGTTACGGATATGTTTTATTTTGATACAGTCTTGAATACGCATACACTGCTCTGCTCGATGGGTTTACCGAGTGTAGGACTGGTGAGAATGGTCTAGTGCTGGATGTTTATTTAAAAAGTTTAGACTCTTTGAAATACCATGAACTTTGGTACAAAGCAATTGATCGGTACAAGGCTGAGCTCACCTACACCGTTCACCCTGAAGAACTATTTCTTTATATAACGCGCAGTTGCCGTAACGATTTAGAAGATTATTTCAATTGCCGTTATGTTGAGTGAAGAGTTCACGATTGAAAAGCCGAGTCGGTAGAAATAAACCCTCGATTGGAAAAGCGTTCTTATAAACTTGTGTTTAATAATGTAGCTAACGATGAACTCTTTGTGCGTGCTTTTGATTGTATTCTAGACGTGTTTAAAGATGACTTACCAACCGGTTGTAAAGTGGGAACAAAAATAGTACTGAACGATATGAAAGCCATTCATATCGAATACAGGTTTCCCTATACTTTAAGCGGTGAAATATTATTAAGCCGCATATACTGCGTAATGCAGAGCAATAATGATGTAATTGTAAACTCGATTAAGACGAGTTTAGTATTTTGAAAAAAAAGTGAATTGTATATATATATTTTGCTTGACGATTATACGCATATTTCTATTGATTTGTGTTTATATATATATATATATATATATATATATATATTTTGCTTGATATTTCTCCTGTACTGTTATGTACATATTGAAGTGTATATGAAATGTATATTTTATTTTATATATCACCATAATTGTGTGTGTGGTGTGTATATTTCTCCTGTACTGTTATGTACATATTGAAATGTTTATTATTGAAATGTATATTTATTTGAAATGTATATTTATTTTATATATAATATGTGTATATATTACCTGTACTGTTATGTACATATTGAAATGTATATTTATTTGAAATGTATATTTTATTTTATATTATATATATATCCATAATTGTGTATATATTTCTGTTATACGCATATTCCTCAAATGTATATTTATTTGAAATGTATATTTTATTTTATATATTATATATCCATAATTGTGTGTATATATTTCTGTTATACGCATATTCCTCAAATGTATATTTATTTTCTATATATTTATAATAAAAAGAATGATGCAATGTTGTTTATTGTTATGCCTTCTACTACGGTATTCTAATAATGTATACAACAGGTATCTGGCAATATTTAAGCCTTCTAAGCCAACTGGCTGATTAGGAGTCTATAATAGTGTATACAATGGTATCTGGCAATATTTAAGCCTTCTAAGCCAACTGGCTGATTAGGAGTCTATAATAGTGTATACAATGGAATACATGGCGCTATCTGGCAACTCAGCCAACTGGCTGATTAGGCGTATATAATAATAATGTATGCAATAATACTGCTAAAAAGAGGTATCTGACAGCCATTACAGCCAACTGGCTGATTAGGAGTCTATAACAATGTATACAATGGTATCGCGGTATCTGGCAACTCAAGCCATTTACGCAACTGGCTGATTAGGAGCCTATAAAACAACGCCAGCCCGGCTGGAAGTCTTAATGTGCACTTGGCTCCTGCCAGGTGAACACCTCTCCTCCTTTCTCTCCTCCTCCTTTCTCTTGGGGGATAACGCCGCCTCCAAGTTTCCCCCCCACCCCCCTTTGCAACAACCCCCCTTTGCAACAACCCCCACCCCCTTTGCAACATTACATAATAACCTGCAACATTCCTGCACTCTCCCCTTTTGCGGCTATACTACTTTTGTATATGAGTGATGTTGTTTCCTGCTGGTGTCCAAAGTTATTATGATCTGATGTTATCATAATTTGCTGAGCCAACTAAAAATGGAAATTGAAATATGCATTTTATTACGAATTAAAATTAAACGCATATGAACCAAAATTAAATGCTTAAAATTTAAAATTAAGTGTTAATTTAGTTTCGGTAAGATATGACTTCATCTTTTACACCTAAGAGAGAATGTTAAAAAATAAGAACATTGCAGAATTTAACACGATTACAGGATTAAGCTTACTCTAAAAAAATTATTACGTAATTTTAAAAAGAAATAATTCATCAATTACTTAGCAAAAATAAAATAGAAAGAAAATTAAAAATTAATTTATTTTTCCAAACTTTATATTCCAAATTTTATGTACAGTTAAGTGTCACGCGAGAAATTAAAAGATAATAATATTAAATAAACGAAATTACGATAAATTATGGTTGTTTATATTGTAATTATATTTAATTAGAATGTTTTGATTATAAGCTTATTAAAATTATAAAATACGAATTGGCAATACAACGCCTGAAAACTAGCGAGAGAGAGAGAGACCCAAAAATAGCTAGTCATCGGCCCGCCTCGCGTTGACAAAGGTGCCCTTTCGTGTTAGAATGTAAATTGTGAATTTAGATTATTTTGTCTCTCTCGTCTTAAGTATTATAGTTAAATCCCCCTCGCATTTCTCCGTTTAACTAATTCATTTCGGCATAAATAATAGTCAGTGAAATGTTAAATAAGTGTATCATTAAAACTGCCCGGTCTCCCTCGCCTTATTCAAATTACAATGGCGCCCACCTCCGAAACCGAGTCTGCCGCGTCCGTATAAAACACAAAGAGAGAACGAGAATAAAGATTGAGAATAGAAGAACGCGCTAAATAGTTATAAAAACGAGATTAAGAAGGTTTTAAGTTTTAAGCACTACAATATATATATATATATATATATATATATATATATATATATATATATATATATATATATATATATATCGAATAACCGACTCCCCAATTACTGGGAGTTAATTATTCGGTCAATAAAACTAAGAAAAGAACGCAGCAATGAAAATCTTAAGCTTCACATCCGAACCCATTATATCAAGATTTGTGAATCTTAAAATTTTCATGGCTGCGTTCTTTTCTATAGTTTTAGTGACCGAATAATGACTCCCCAGTAATTGGATGGCCGCATGGCCCCATTTACTGAGGCTGAAGGCCCCAGCACCGCAAGTCTAGCTAAATGGGCCCATAGGGCCCACTTTAGCTAGTTTATTATAAAAGTTGAGACGCTTCTGGATGTTCTTCCGACTGAGAAGAGGCTTCTTTGCAGACCTGCGTGATGATAAACCATTCTTTACTAACCGCCTTCTGACTGTGCGTAATGATACTTGCGCCTTTGCTTTCTGCTAGTCCCTTTGCAGGTGAACAATGCTGGCGGTTTTTCGCGCAGGCTGGATCGACACAGAAAGCGATCCTGGCGTTCTGAGCTGACTCTTGGCCGTCCTAGCCGTACTCTTGCTTCAGAACCACCTGTCTTCTGACACCTTTTAATGATCCTGGAGACAGTGATATGCCTAGCGTAACCTCTGGCAGCAATTTAACGGTTACATAGGCCTTCCTGATAAGGGGCAATGATGGCTGACCGTGTTTCTGGCGATGTCTTGCGGCCCATTCTGATCACGCCTGAAGAAAATGATTAATTAATCAGTTTGCTTCTTTAAACTATCCTGTTAGACTTAAATCAAGACAAAACTTGGGGTTTATATTAATTTTATTAGCTATCAGTATATAGAATTAGCTTTGTGCATCACAGATTGATAATCAAAAAATGGAATAGCAGATGTGACTCAACGTAGAGGAACTTGAAGTTTGCTAAAACATTCTTCTTTTGCAGTCGTCATGCAGTTCAGGCACGTTGTGATCACCCTCGCAAACCAAATTCATGAATACAACTTCTGCATAACCTAATGCTTGGTTCCGGGCGCAGCAAATCGAATATTCAAGGCAAATAATAGATGTTTCAATTTTTCTCTCTCTCTCTCTCTCTCTCTCTCTCTCTCTCTCTCTCTCTCTCTCTCTCTCTCCCTATATATACATATATATATATAGGCATCGGCAGAAGGAGTCAAGCAGGGCACTTGCCCCTTGTAATGGATGCATATATATATATATATATATATATAATATATATATATATATATATATATATATATATATGATACAACTCAGATGGGCCCCTGAGAAACTCTTACGTTACACACAGACTGTGCATTGAACAAGGAACTCTTCTGGGAAAATTAAATCCACTACAGTCCGAATAAGTAATGGTAAGTGACAAACACTATAGTTTTTTTTTCTTTTTCGTGGTGTTAGCCCGACGTGGGCAACGAGTCACTCGCAAAAAGGCTCGAAAATATAGCTTCCCCCACCAGCTATCTGCCAAGCAAATAGGCAGATAACATAAGGTACGATCTATTAACAAAAGTATACACTCCTGATCTTGACTATGATTTCAAGGCAGACACAACCAGTTCACGATGCTTTCAGCGTCCATGGCTCAATATGTATTCCCTATGGCTTGTTTATTTAATTCAAATGAAAGGGGCATTATGTAAATACTGTGTAGTGTTTGCACAGGCCGTCCGTCGTGGTTTGCAGGGAGTTTTTATTACAAAGCCCTTCACCAAGTATAAAGACTTTCACGACAGTGCTAGAAATCATATAAAATTCTCCTAGTACAAAAATGCAGTACAAGATGCTAACAATTTTTCTGATGATTCGGAACAAACCAGAACTAAATTTAGTTTGTAAAATGGATGTGTCAGTCCGGCGATTGGTTGAGGAAAATCGTTCCAAGCTGCTCTCTATTTTGTCAGCTATAGTATTTTATGGGACACGCGATATTGCTTTACGTGGAAAAGATAGCACAACAGGGAATGTGCGTGATCTGTACCAATTTCGTGCAGAGGCAGGTGACCTGGTTTTGCGCACTCATCTGGAAAATGGCCCTATGCATGCTCGTTATACTTCTGTGTAAACAAAGAAAGGCCTTATCGAGTTATGTGTAGACGTGATAAGGGAAAGTATTGTATCCAAAGTCAACAACTCCATTGACTTCTCAATTCTTGTAAATGAAACTGCTAATATTTCTGGCACCGAGCAATTATCCAGTGACGTTAGATTTGTTGACACTAGCTGTAAGAATATTACTATTCATGAAGAGTTTTCAGGGTTTGCTCTTTTCGAGCATATGAGGCGTCGCGCGGCACAATGACGAATGTACCAAAACGAAGTTTTGAGGAAAACGGCTTTAAAGTTTGCGAAAGTTTAAATACTTATAACTTTATTAAGATAGGTGTAATTCGATCTTTTATTTTAATTTTGTAAGTTATTTTATGAACGTTGAATGAGTGAATAATTAAATGATAAAACAGGAGCGTTTAAAGTTTTTATAGGTAAAATAGCAATAAGGGTATAAAGATTGGAAGATTATAGTAGTAACTTCATAAAGAATGGACGAATTTTGATTTTTTTTTTTTTTTTGCACTTTCCTCTAATTTTAAGGCGATTAAATGAGTGAATATATAAATAAATAAAAAGACTACCTGGTATATGACAGAGGAAAGTTTGAAGTTTATTATGCCATAGAAAAAGAAATTTTCGTCTCTTGGTTAATTCGTCATTGTACCGCGCGACCCCTCATATGAATGGAGAGGCATTTGTCCACAAGATTAAATATAGAAGAATACTCAAAATTTGCCTGCCCTTGGACAAGCTTCTTGGACAGGACAGGTTCTTGGTTGGTCAGTCATGACGGGAAAGGAAAGGGGGTGCAGGCCAAAATTAAAGCGATGTACCGAAATGCTGCTTTTGTTTATTGCTCTTCTCATCGACTGAACTTTGTAGTCAACGAGATTAGGAATACACTGGGGACAGTGAAAGCTATTATCAATGAAGCCCATCGGAGAGACGAAATATTCCAAACGTACCTCTTCTTTGTGAGATAGGTTGAACTACCAAGTACAAAAGTATTAGAACGTTTTCAGAGAATTTTGGCGTTAGCTTTGATCAGTTGAATACTCTGTCCACAGAAGGAAATTGCAACACTCCGGCTTTGACCGTCACAAAGCTCATCAGTTACTATGTGCGGCAAGGATAACAACTTTTTCAGTTTCATTAACGGTAATGGCTAAGTATCCAGCCATATTAGAGCCACTGGCACAAGCTCCGCAGGCTGTTCAGTTGGATTTGTTGAAGGTTCAAGGACGTGCTCAACAAGTGCTGTCCATTGTACGCGACCATCGTGAACAGGCGGAAAACAGATTCCATGAGGACGTATTCCCGAAAGTGGAAAGTCTCGCAGATGAAGTAGGTGTAGATCTCAAGATCCCACGGCTGGAAGTTCCGATGTCAAAGAATACTTTCGCCGGTCGATGTATATGCCATGGCTCGACTCAGTCATATCATCCCTTCAGACCAGGTTTGCAAGGATAATGCCCCTCAATTTGGCCTATTCTCACTTCTCCCTGTGCGGATGGCAAAACTAGCTCGGGAACAATTCAGCCAGATTGTGCAGAGCATAGTTGATGCATACCATATTGATAACCTGGCTGAGCAATCCATGTGATTAGAGAAGATTTAGAACGACCTAAATTAGCAGTCTCCTCGAAGTATTGGATCAAACGGATTTCTTTGCTGTAACATTACCTTTTATGACATGCGCACTTGAACGGTCCTTCAGTACTTTGCAGCGGGCGAGTAAGAAAGACTTGGCTGCGATCATCAATGACAGATGATCGTATTTCCGGACTTCGCATGATGAGCGTTCACAGAGACAAAGTCAATAAAAACAAGACTAAGTCTCTGGACAAGGTTGTAAAAAGGTAAAAAGTTTGGCAATGCTCCCAGAAGAATGCAATTCTTGTTTTTAGAGAAAGGCATCCTATCAACGCTCATATATATATATATATATATATATATATATATATATAGGGTGAACCAAAAGTAGGTGGACAGTAAATGATAACGTTTATTTTGAGAATACATATTTAATTTTTTGTATACTATAATACAAATAAAAATTTAAATAAATTTAGTTATAATATTTAATATAATATAACACAAACACCATAGTTATAATGAACACCATAGTTATAATAAATATAACACAAACCGTATTCAACCTACTGTCCACCTACTTTTGGTTCACCGTGTATAAACTTTGGTTAAGGTTATATATATAACATTTGGTTAGCTTCCGCCCGAATTGTTCATTCTGACGAAGGTCAAGCTTTTCACTCCACCTTAGATCTACAGTTTAACGTGGAATCCGAACCACTCCCCACCAGCAGCCCAGCGTTTTACCCACTAGGCCACCCAGGGTACCCATTTATCTACTAACTACTTTATTTATTGTGTGGAAGGATGAACAGCTGGGTTTTGCTGTGCGCCGGCTGCCGTCACCGGGTCTCGATCCCGGGGCCGATAGATTCGTAGTCGGCGACGCTAACCACTACACCACCGAGGCGCCTTATATATATATATATATATATATATATATATATAATATATATTTATATTTATATTTATTTATATATATAATATAATTAATTAATTAATTAATTAAAATAACCATGAAGGAAAAAGAAAACACGAAATAGTGCTCATGCGCTTTCGTCTGATGACAGCAAAAGATGTTATTGTACTATTATTGGCTATTTCGATGTCTATGTTTGTTAGCATGATAATGAATAGGAGTGGGGCTAATACTTTCCTTGTGGTACTCAGCTACATACTTCCGATTCTGTTGATGCTATGCCTTGGATTTTAACAACTTGCTGACGTTATCTAAGGAAGTTATAAATTAATTTTCTCGCTTTGCCAGTTATTCCTATATATTTCATTTTATGTAATATTTTACCATGATAAACACTTATCGAATGCTTTAGCAAAATATGTGTATATTACATTGTAGTTCTCATTGTTTTCAAGTGCATCTATGATATTGTTATAATGCTCTATTAATTGTGATAGGCATGATCTTCCTGATCGGAAACTATACTGGTTCTCACTGAATATTTTCTGTGTCTCCAAAAAGTCATAAATTTCCTTTGTAACTATTCATTCAAATATTTTGGTGAAATGAGATGTCACTGACACTGGTCTATAGTTTTTTCCTGAGATTTGTCTTTTCTTATATAAATAGGGACAATGTTCGCCCTCTTCAGGATGTCCAGTGTTTATCTAGTGTCCAGAGATCTTCATATGTAATACAGGGGTATAGCTATTTAATTCTTACAGGTTTTAATCATCGAAGCCCCTCATTTGTCCGGATCTGCGGCTGAATGTGATTTCATTTGTCCTATAGGTCGCTTTATATCTTCTGGGGCAAAGTCAAAATTAGTTATATTCTCCCTTTATAGCCTCTCTTCAAAGAAAATATTGTGATCAGATATCACTATACCATCTTCATATATATTATATATATATATATATATAGAGAGAGAGAGAGAGAGAGAGAGAGAGAGAGAGTGTGTGTTTTTTTCATGTCTGAATGCACCGATACGGCGTATCGGTACCTTTTAATAAACTCACACCAAAACTAAACATAAAGACAATACAGAAAAATCACTTCTGATAAACAGTGTCGTTTATCATTCCCGCAGCAACCTTCAAAGCGTAATTTGTCAAATATTATTTGACATTCCCTAACGTAATATTACATCCGCTCTAATGTTTATTAGAATGGTTGACCCACTACTCATCCGCTTTGATCTAACAAAGTACTTCAAATTGTGAGTACTCAAAGGTCGGCATTCCGCAATAGACACCTTCAAACGAAAACGTTACGAAAACGTGATGATAGCAACGCTGATGAGACTATCAGTTATGTGTGGAGTTTATTGTCAGGTAAGATTAAGAATAAGCAAATATTTATTAATAAATGATATTATTAAAGAAATTTAAAAAGTTCCATTACTATTTTATCCATTATTTTTTACGTGGCAAATTTTTCAACATCATAAGAGAAACTCTCTTCAATTGGGATGGAAAAGATCGTAAAAAATATAGGCAGTTCCGGTATCTGTTTTTCCAGAAAAAAAACACTGTGTGTGTGTGTGTATATATATATATTATATATATATATATATATATATATATATACAAAGAGAGAGAGAGAGAGAGAGAGAGAGAGAGAGAGAGAGAGAGAGAGAGAGAGAGAGAGAATTGAAATTACAATTTTGTTGTCAAAAAAAGTAATTCCAAGAATATAGATACTACAAAAATAAAAAACTACAGACAAACATGTTCATAGCATAAACCCAAAGTTAAAATGGATACAACAAGAATAGTCTGGATAAAGGGATTATCTGAGTTTTTAATTCTTTGCATTAGACTCTATTGAAAGCGTGTCTTTACCTCAGGGATGCTCGGGATAATGAGATTAGCACACATTTGCGAACTGAGCACTTGCATTGTACAACATTCTAAAAGACTGTTTAAAGCAAATTTAGGGTTCTTCTAGAACCCTTTTTAATAATTATGACGACCTATGATAGACTGCATTCCTGTTAATCCTACCTCCGCTGATAAGAATATATGAAGCGTATTTTTAAAATCTACAATTTCTGCTTTCTCAGACGCCATATCGTTTGTCGGAGGGAGGACAATCTTGGAACGTATTCGTATTTCTTTTGATTTTATTTTGATTTTTTCTGCCAGAGGGAGGCATGTCAGTTATTTCACGAACATGCTTTTTCAGGAAATATGTAGCAATACCAGTTCCACCTTTCTTGATTGGTATACTGAGCCATCAAGGTATTTTCTTTCCTGAAATATGTAAACTGGCATTAGAAATGTGTTTGTTTCACTTTAAACATATTATATCTATTTTTCCTATGAGTCCAGATTTCTGGACACCCTGTATATTATATTACCTGTCCATGAGTTTTAAAATAATTTTCTGTTTTAGGTTTAAATTATTTTCTGTTGCATTTAACATCAGACCAAAACCGACGTGATTTTTTTTTTTTTTTTTCCCTTTGATACCGTTATTATTTCGTGTCTTATACAAGTTGGTGAAATTAAATACTAATTATTATCATACAAAGGTCTATGAAGGGAGCTCAAAAAATATGCCAACGCATGAATATACCAAATAGGAACATTCACAATTTGATAGTTTAAGCCTTAGGCACTGGTGCCACATGCCATTATATATTATTATATATAATATACATGTTACGTATTCTATATTATATATTTTACAGAGAGTTGACAAAAGTAAATAGACACCTGATGATTGTCCTCAATAATTGTCCTCATCAATGGAATGCCAGAAAACGTGTCTCAGCTTTACATAAAGGAAAAAGCGAAAAACAACCGATTCCAAGTAATATTGATTCAATAAACGTGTTATTATTTCTTGAATTTATTATCAGATTAAAAACTAAGGAAAAACCGAAGGTATCTATTTACTTTGCCACCTCTCTGTGTGTACACACACACACACACACACACACACATATATAAATAAAATCTTTAACAGTTCTATAATAAATTTTAAACTTGTAAAAGAATAGAAAATAAAGAATAATGAGTTTGTTCTTCGCTGTAAGTGCTCAAAAAATTATACTTCCATGAACGCAGAAAGTAAATTTTTCTTATTTTTCTAAATTTCGAGAACCAGTCCGTTCTTAGAGCATCATTTCTTTCGATGTAAAGAAAAGCAAGAAAGTTCGATGAAAATCTACAATATATTTATATTGAACGTAAATACTTACCTGAAGAAGATGAAGATAAATGTGTAGATACAATTTTATTGTCACAAAGAATTCAAAACGATTTACATGTATTATGATACAATCAATAACAATTATTCAATTTTATTTTTGTGTCCTCACTTCATATATATATATAGGGTGGGGCACGGGAATCAAGTGTTTTTTGAATAGCTAGTAATCGGCCATTAGGAATGGAGGGCGCGTGCGGTAGGTAGCATTCCATTCCTGGGTTCATAGCATTTAACTTTAACTAACACTCACCTTTATCTTTCAGGTGCCATCATGGAGCAGTGGACGTTAGAACACCGCATGTTCGCGTATGATCATTTTGTTAGGAGTGGCGAGTCAGTGACAGCAGTTCAGCGTGCGTTTCGCCGCAGATTCAACATTCATCGAAATGACTCTGTTCCGCTCGTGACACAATCTTACGTTGGGTAACAATCTTTCGAACAGGAGGCTCAATAATGAAAACAAAACCGAAGGGGCCGAACGCACTGTGCGTACTCCAGAGAACGTTGAAAGGGTCAGACAAGCGATGTTGCAAAGCCCAGGCCGCTCTGCTCGGAGACATTCAGCTGCACTCGGAATCAGCAATCGTACTGTTAGACGGATTTTGCATGAAGAATTACATTTTCACCCATACAAAGTTAGCGATGGTGCAGGAATTGAATGTAACGATTGCCCCCAACGACCTGAATTTTGCACAGGAAATGCTTGCACTTTATGAGCAGAATGAAAACATGATGGTGGTAATGAGTGATGAAGCCCATTTGTGGTTTCAGCAAGAGGGGCCACGCCACACACCGCCAGAGCGTCAATGGCTGTTCTTCGCCCCCTGTTTCCCAACCATCTCATTCGAGATTGGTGACATTGCATGGCCCCTCGGTCCCCTGACTTGTCCACATGTGACTTCTTCTATGGGGGTACCTCAAGTCACGTGTCTACGAGGACAAGCCCCGTACATTAGATGCATTGAAGGAAGCGATCCGTCAACAAATCATCCAAATCAACAGAGACCTGCTGGGAAGAGTGGAGGACCAATTTTCGTAAACGCCTTCAACAATGCGTCGACGGCCAAGGACATCATATGCCAGATATAATTTTCGGTACATGATTATTATGACATGAAATGCTATGTTCTTACGAATGTTGTTCTACCAATATATTTTCTTTACAAAAAAAAATATCATTTTCCTGATTATTCCAAAAAACACTTGGTTCCCGTGCCCCACCGTATATATACACATTGAAATAATGGACAGTTAATTTAACTAAATACATTTTAAATGTTTAATACTCTTCAAACTCTTTATTGTAAAGTAAAATTCATTTTAACGTGAAGTTAATTAAATGAAGTAAATATAAGTTGAGTGTATTGTTAATTTCATTTCAGTTCAATATGAAAACCATAAAAAAACCCATCGGAAATATTGAAAGCGTTTTATTTTCCTGATATTATTATTATTTTATATATATATATATATATATATATATATATATATATATATACACACATTTTAACTGCAAACAACACACAGTATAATTAATGTAAAGAACGACGCTTGTATAGAAGAACGTTCCGCACAAGATGAGGAGGGAGAACGAACAAATGAAAAATGAGGTAACCATGGTGTAGTGGTTAGCATATCTGACCGGCAATCGGAAGATCCTGGGTTCGATTCCCGGGTGGTTACCTCATTTTTCATTTGTTCGTTCTCCTCCTCATCTTGTGCGGAACATTCTTCTATACAAGCGTCGTTCTTTACATATATATATATATATATATAGATGCCTGTTGACAGTAGCCAACTATAATAAATTAATTGGAGTTTTTGAAGAGCTTAAAATGGGTCACCATTTTGGTCTTTCGACCAAATAAATGAGTTGTTTAATAAATGAGATTATAAAAAAAGGCTTTGTGGGTTTTGTTTAATTAGCAAAAATAAAGGAATAATTAATTATTTGCTGTGAATAGCAGTTATTTTATATTGAATTGTGCAATGTTACGAAATAATGAGACAAAAAGGAGTGATTTCATGCAGGATAAGAGTTAAATAACGCAATGGTCTTCGGAACAATAATTATGATCACATATCTACGGTAGTTAATAGGGCATGGTTAATTAATCATTTTTGGGAAGAATTGATGAATGATGAAATTATCTAATTAATCAATGATTAAGTAATTAAAAATGATTAAAAATTAAATATTTCTGAAAAGAAAGAGCTTTATTGTTTCTCTTGCGTGAGAAAAGACCGAAGAAAACATTTTGCTCATCCATTAGTTTGCTTTAGTTCAAGAAACCAGGCACGAGTGGATTAACCAGTTTATACATGCAAAAAGTGCCATATCCAAATGCCATATTACAAAATTTATGGTAAAATGATGCTGAAATTATGTGGAAAATAGTTTTTCATAATTTTCTAAAAATGTTTTTGATTAATTAATGATTAAATTCGAAGCAATGATCAACTGATTAATCATAACCATGACCTAGACTAGTTAACAAACAGCAATAAGCCTACTTGAGGTGTTACACTAACAGAAATATGTTAGTTCGATTTAGCGGTATTGAAAGACACTTCAGAGAGCCTATGCGGTTAGGCTGAGGGTTTGTTGAGTTTATAGGTTATGTAATAAAGTAGCCTAGCTCGACGCAGTAAACACTATAGGCCAAATGAATTGGGCTTACGCGAAAGGTTTACAGACCTGGGTTTGGTGACGGGTATAGGGTTGTGAGCCGGATAAATAATAAAAGCTTGAGGACAGATTGAGTTTGTGGGAGTGAAGGTGCTTACGACGTCGGATGAAGTGGTTGCATCGGTGGTGCACTTTTTGATGAACCGAAATGAGATTCGAAAATACAATGGACGGAGGTTTTGAGTTAAGCAAAGGTTGGACGAATGAGGTCGAGTGAGTTTTGGGGTCACCGTCGAGAGGGAATAATAGAGCTTCAGTGACGTAGGTCGGAGAACAAAGAGCGAGTGGGATGAAGAATGAGGAATGAGAGCGAATTGAAGAGGATTCACGCTTTTATAGTCGTGTTTTGGTGATGTAGAGATTTATTGTGGATTCTGCAATCATCTCGAAGTCTGTATTTTTTGTGCGGGCTTCCGCCCACGTATTCGGATTTCACAAGTTTGTTTACTTCTTCAAACCGTGAGAAAAGAAGCGAAGAAAGGAATTTCCGATCTGTTGCTACAGATACTATATAGTATATATAAGAGAGTTACAAGGAGTTACAAGGACAAAAGGTTAAACTGTTAATTTTTTAACTGTTCTAGCAGTAGTAGAAAACTGGATAGAAAAGCATAAGGATTGAGAGAGAGAGAGAGAGAGAGAGAGAGAGAGAGAGAGAGAGAGAGAGAGAGAGAGAGAGAGAGAGAGAGTTAACAAATCACCTGATATCATTTTATACCCCTCCACCCTATTAAATTCAGAGATAAAACATAGCTTTTACAGGCCAAGATGTCCTAGCATATTTTAATTAAATTACTCTCTACATAGGGTTAACAAAATTTAATAGACACCTTCGGTTTTTCCGTAGTTTTTTATTTGAAAATAAAAATAAATTTATTGAAAGGATATATTTAAAATGGAGTTGGTTTCCCTTTTGTATTCTGGAAAGCTGACACACTTTCTCGCATTCGCTTGAGGAGCTTTGCCATTTGTTCTTGAAGACAATCATCACGGTCTCTATTTACTTTTGTCAACCCTCTGTAGTCTGCATGTAATCTTGTTTTCACTCATGAAGAGAGCAGTGGGATAGGTCCCTGGAAATGGAAGGGAAGAACTTTGGTCTTCAGTTGGTAACATGTATACAAGTTATGAGCTCAAATTCCCTAAAACAAAATTGAAGCATTATTCCAATCAATACAATGGGATAACTGTGACAAATGGACAAAAAGGGCATTGGACGACTGTCCCGTTCTAACGAAATATTGATGTTTTCACGCGTGTTAAAGTCTTTTCCCGTCCAATGTAAAAGAAGTTACATTGTTTACAACCAATTTTATAGATAATGCCTGAATTATTGGTAGGGCTATTCTTTATTATGACGTTTTTCACAATATTGTCATATGAAAATACTACATTAATGTCAAAAGTAAGTACATTAGAAATGCCTAAAAAGAATGGGAAAAAAATGCCCTTTTTTTTTGTCCATTTGTCAGTTATTCCATTTTATTTATTAGAATAATTCTCCATTTTTGTTTCATTCGAGCAACATTGTTAATAGAAACATTCTTGAGTCAGCCATGATTCAACTTATAAACAATTCCAACCTTAGCCAGGGCCTTTTTTCGCTCGATCCTGTTATTTTGAATTCATTCAGAACAGATTTAAAATAAGAAGAGCGAGGCGCTAAAATTCTGGTAGCTATTCCACGTAGCTCCTCCTAAAACATTTTCTGCACCAATCATATTAATTTTTTTTCTTTGTGGTCTAATATAGTCTCAATGTTCTCATTACTTTCAGTGTTCCTGTATTAGATGAAAGCGCTTGAATACTATTTTGTGTTTTATTTTCCTTCGTGGTTATTTTCAGCATAAATATTATTCACGTGTTACTTTCGTGAAATAGTTTTCATATATATATATATATATATATATATATATATATATATATATATATATATATATATATATATATATACAGTATATATATGACACAAAGATCACTAGAAAAACAAGAACCCCAGAAGATATAGGATCTTTACAAACAGACATGAACAGAATCTACAAGTGGACGTAAGACAACAATATGAAGTTTAACACTGAGAAATTTTAGCTGTTACGGTACGGAAAAAGGGAGGACCTGAAATCCATGGAATATTATACTCCAAATGGACAGGAAATTCACAGAAATTCTAAAGCAAAAGACTTTGGGGTTGTAATGACTGATGATACGAAATTTGAAACAGAAAATAAAATAGCAGTAAACAGAGCAAAGAGAGTAACTGGGCAGATACTGAGAACCTTTAAACGAAGGGATAGGAATATAATGATTCCTCCACTGAAAACACTGATCATACCCAAATTGGAATACTGCTCGGTCCTAACATGCCCATATAAAAAGAAGACATTATACAACTAGAAGGGATTCAGAGAAGCTACACAGCCAGATCAAAGGGTGCAAATAACTAAATTGCTGGGAAAGGTTACGCGAATTAAACCTATATTCACTGGAAAGGAGGAGAGACACACACACACCATTATTTACACTTGGAAAATAATGGCGAAACTAGTCCCTAATCTTACTCTGAACCCTGTAACTCCCCAAACAACAGTGGAAAGTAGAAAAGGAAGACTGTGTCGTGTTCCCAAATTAAAGGCTAGACAGGGAACATCCTTAACCCAGAAAGAAATTAGTTTTGTTGTGAGAAGACCAGAACTATTTAATCAGCTGCCCAAGGATTTAAGGAACACGAGTGGAGTTACAGTGGACATCTTCAAAAGAAGACTAGACGCCTGGCTCAGAACAATCCCCAATGAGCCGGGCGTACCTGGCTATGTGAGGTGGAGAGTACAAGAAACCAACTCACTACTTCACCAGGCCAACTCGAAAGGAGGGGCGACAGGGGCGACAAGCTTGACCTTCGTGAAATGAGGAATCATCGCGCGGAACAGTTGAAAGGTTGAAAGGTGTATATATATATATATATATATATATATATATACGAGTATGAAGCGTTCTGATACTAATCATTTTAACACTACACCAATATGTGTGTGGGGTGTGTGTGTGTGTGTGTGTGTGTATGTGTGAATATCTTTGCAAATATAATAATAACGTTAAGGGAACGGTATCCATAAATATAATTCATTATGGTACCCAAATGAATAAATGAAAACCACAGTGACAGCGGGGACTTCGAAATAAGCTTGACACTGCCTGCAGGAAACTGTAATATTCATTTATTCATTTATTCAGTTAATCCAATCTTCATTTATGTGGACAGCCTTCTGTTTGCAAAGCGATAACTCTCATTTTTAATAAAACTCTTTTCTATCTATATTATTAATATTATTATTATTATTATTATTATTATCATTATTATTATCATTATTATCATCATCATTAATATAATAATAATAATAATAATAATATTAATGATGACGATTTAGTTCTTACATATCCTATAAAAGGCTTTTCCAGACACACACACACACACACACACACACACACACACACACACATATATATATACAGGGTTATGTATAACTTTTTGTTATGGGGTATATACCAAAGTAAACAAAGTTACAACAAAAAATAGTATACAATTTGAAATCTTTATTCAAAATGAATACAGAAACGTATCAATATCTCGTATGCTTTCAATCATTACCTTCACTCACAGCTCTCAGACGTTCAGGTTATGATTTCAGCAAACGTTCAAACAAATCTCTGTCATGTTCAAGTTCTTGGAGGATAGTTTAAGTGTGTTGAAGGAGGATCTCTTGAGTATATCGGTTGGGACCAAGTTCCTGCAGCATCAGTTCTTCCACTTTGTTTTTGAAAATAGCCCCAAAGTGCTCTGCTATATTCAGATCAGGAGAATTTCCTGGCCACTGAGTCCGATGAAAGAAATCAATCCCAGAATCTCTCAGAAGTTGCTGAGTGTCATTTACATGGTGGTATGGGGCACTATCATGCAGATAAACCATTTCCGAGGTGTCTATTACATTTTGTGGGTGCGAAAGTACTGTAGTGGAATGACATTTTAGGCAAAACAGTCTGCTCATAATATCATCATCCCACGAGGCGCTTTCTCTTTTGATCACCCACATCATTTTGACAGAAGTGATGCAAATGAATATCCCGATGCAACGAGGTTTTTTGCAAATCTGTTGATAATGTTCATGATCTTCAATATCTTCTAAGGAAAGTGACCACATTCTGTCATTTTGATAATCTGACTCGCAGACCAAACCCAAAGTCGATTCTCAATACTTGTTGAGGATATCTTTGGCTTTAGGATCACATGGAGAAGCTTCAGTCCTTGCTCTGTGCGATATCATTCAATCGTTGACCAGTCAACAGCCTTCTTTCGCCTCTCCAAAATGATTTTGGCAACTTGATTGCAGCTTCGTCGCCTTTTACCACCGCTTTCAGTCACACTGTCTTTGCCCTCCTGCGATAGTTTTTCGGGCCTGCTTTCACCAAATTTTGTAAAGCACGAATCGTATCCCTTCTTCCAGTTGTCAGTCATTTATCTTTCACTACGATGAAGTTTACGGGCGAGCCACTTTCGATTGATGAAAGTTGCTCCTGCTTCTATTGTTTCTTGATAGGCATTTGCTCGAATTCGGCGTACCACACGTTGTTCTTCACAATAACCTTTAGTTAGTGATCTGAAATCACGATGAAATTATCAATTAAAATATGTAAACACATCTACTTTGGCAGTCCGATAAAGTTTGCATCCTCCCTGGCCTGGCTTGGTAGAGGAGCGAGTTGCCCTCTTACGTTCTACACCACACATAGCCATGTACACCCGGCTCATCTGGTACGTTCTGATATATATATATATATATATATATATATGATGCAAACCAACCTTGTGGGTTTGCATCATTAATTCATTTCACGTGTTTAAGTGTGAAATTCATCCCATATAGCCTATATATACAGGGTGGGTAAAAAAAAGTGACCCCTTAGAGATAAACTGTCATATTAAAAAATGTAAGCGGACTAGAGCTCCCAAACTTCATAGATGCTTACCTTAGCATGTTGTTCGTCTTAATTGAGAAGTTACTCGATGTGTCCCCCTTCCTGCTCAAAGCAGACCTCCAAACGTGGACGCCACTGATCAGTACACCTGTTTACATATAGTTGAGACACCTTCTCTCAGCCGAGCAGAATTCTTTCGCGTAGTTCATCTATGTCTCTTATATTGGTACCAGGGATGTAAACTTTGGACTTCAGGGATCCCCAAACACCATAATCTAGTGGTGAAAGATCGTGGCTACTAGCCGGCCATATATTGGGTTCGATAAAATCCAGTGTTTCGTTCTCAAGAATGTGACAGTTTGGCGTGCTCTGTAAGCAGGGGCTCCATCTTGTTGGAAACAGGGGTGTAGTCGAGGGGTAACGCGGTATAACGGCGTTATACTTCCTAAAATTCCAGTAAAGTAGCGTTATACTACCTACTGTAGTAGCCATAGCTGAATGCTGAGCACTTACGGATTTTTATCCACTATATGTAACTGTAGTATCTACTATATCACTATGAAACTGCATTATACCGTATACATACGACTGATACGAGTATCTATATGTGTGTGTGTTTTATTCAAATTAAAAGTAACTAGAGCATGTACTGTATTTGTAGTTTTATTTACAAAATATATATTTTTATTTTTGAATTAACTTTTACTATTTTTATACAGTAATTGTTCTATGAAACGCTCTATTAAAGTTTTGCCTGTAGCGTTACCCTTCCTAAAATTTTAGGACTACAGCACTGGTTGGAAAGTATATCTTTCACCACGAATTCGTCCAATATCAGTTAGATAAAGTGAAAGATATACTTTCCAACAAGATGGAGCCCCTGCTCACAGAGCACGCCAAACTGTCATATTCCTTGTGAACGAAACACTGGATTTTATCGAACCCAATATGTGGTCGGCTAGTAGCCACGATCTTTCACCACTAGATTATGGTGTTTGGAAAGCCCTGAAGTCCAAAGTTTACATCCCTGGTACCAATATAAGAGACATAGATGAACTACGCAAAAGAATTCTGCTCGGCTGGGAGAAGGCGTCTCAACAATATGTAAACAGGTGTACTGATCAGTGGCGTCCATGTTTGGAGGCCTGCGTTGAGCAGGAAGGGGAACACATCGAGCAACTTCTCAATTAAGACGAACAACATGCTAAGGTAAGCATCTATGAAGTTTGGGAGCTCTAGTCCCCTTACTTTTTTTAATACGACAGTTTACCTCTAAGGGGACACTTTTTTTACCCACCCTGTGTGTATATATATATATTTAGTGGTGGACCGGATATCCGCATCATTTTTAACATCCACATCCGCATCATTTTTAACATCCGCATCCGCACTTCTGACTGCGGATGTTATGCTGATATTACCTCTAATAAATTACGCAATTTACAATTAAATTAGCTTATAAGTAGCTTATAAGGCCCAGTCATGCACATTTCATGTAAAGTATAATTATTAATGAACAAACAAATATATAAACCTCAAAATATAAATACGTGGTAACACAGAAAATTGAATGAAACTTGTTTCATTGAATTTTCTGTGCTGAAACTCTTGAGAAAGTTATTATTTTTATCATAATGAAAACATTAATATTAATTTTAATTCTTACGCATTGCCTGCCATAATAGTAATATCACGAAATTTGAAAAATTATGTCATATATTCATAATTCTATATTATATTGATAGATTAACTAATATCCGCATCCGCGGATATTGAAATTAAAGATCCGCATCCGCAGATGTTGAAAAACTAACATCGGGTCTACCACTAAATTATATATATATCATTTACAGAAGTGTTTGGTACCAAGGAAAAAAGTTAATTAAAAAACCCGGATGCTAACATTGACGAAGAAATTAAATTCTGTAAAAACTTTATATAAAAGCTGTTAAAACTATTCGTTGGTGTACGAAGGGAATCCAATTTTTATATTTAGGACACAAAAATGCACCCCATTTAAAAAATAAAACGAAAAAAAAAAGGTTTCTACAGAATTTTTGTTTTTTATTTGATTTTAAAAACAAGTTCGTAAAAATAGAGTTAGTTCATGATTGAAAACTAATACTCAATGAAAGTATATATATATATATATATATATATATGTTTATTTTTTATTTATTTGTTTGTTTGCAGTTCATTTCTGAAAGTTTTAAAAAATTTCTGATATATTGTGGAATTTATTTTTATGGACGTTATTTTTTTTCAGTTTGTTTATATATATTATATATATATATATATATATATATATATATATATATATATATATATATATATGGGATGAATTTCACATTAAATACTGAAATAAATAAATGATGAACACCCACAAGAGAAAATGAAACGCGATTCCAGGCTTTTCGTGTATTGAACAGTAAGCTACACCCGTCAGGAAATGAAGAGAAAAGGTAGGAAGCCTAACACATATTTTTGTACAAGGTAACAAAATAGTTAAAAGATTAGTAAAAAATTAATAAGTACCAATTAAAGGAAAAAGGTATTTTAACAAGATGGGGTCCAATTTATACGTTTCCCGAACTGTTATTGAAATTATTTACAAAGTGTTTGATGAGTGACTTTCTTAAACATCTGGCACTTTAAGGGTTTGTTTTTTTATTAGCTAAAATTAAAGCACGAATTTTTTACTATACCTTCTCTACATAGGGGAATTAGTCCTCTAGTGCAAAACAGGCTCTATGACTCAGTGGTTCCCAACGTGGGCGTCACCGCCCCCCCCCCCAGTGGGCGTTTGAGAATCTTAAGGAGGGCGTTAGGAAACTGTAAAATTGTTACCTTCTATTAATAAATCACTTATCACTTGTCCTGTTATATTATTATCTTTATGAGGGGGCACCGGCAAATATTGATGGACATAAAGGGGTGATGGTCTACAAAGAGTTGGGAGGTTGGGAACCACTGCCTATGTGATGACCGCTCAGCTCACTATACTTTCAACGGAGGAGTCCTGTTCAACAAATTTTCTGCGGTTTATTATAAAGGGATATCATGTCCATAAATATTACCAGATTTAAACCCCTGTGACTTTTACCTGTGGGATTATTTAAAAGATAGAGCGTTTAAACAGAATCGACACACAATAGAAGAATTGAAAGCATGAACTGAACAAGAAATTTCTCAGATTTCAACAGATACTCTGTCCAAAGTACTGCAAAATTTGGTTGTTCGTGTGCAATGAGTTAATAAATTGAGAGGACATTACACGGAGCGTGTTTTGCACTTGGGGACTAATTCCCCATGTGTAGAGAAGGTACAGTGAAATGTCGTGCTTTTATTTCACTTAAAAAAAAAATACAAACCTTTTAAAAGCGTAAGATGTTTAAAAAATCACCGATATATGAATACACATTGCAGAATGTTCCTTTCAGTTATGTCTGTATTTTTAACAAAAGTTCTAGAACTTTTCCAGTTAATACTACACATAGGGTTAAACTTTCCAGTTAGTCTACATACATAGGGTTAAACAATGCATTAAAGTATTTGCCGTCCTACCACGCATATTTAGGCTACATATTTATGTGGGGTGTTCTTCATTAGGGCGAGATTTAACAGTATTTGTTTGCTTGAAAACTAGTTATTTCCAAGTTGTTATTTTTAAGTAAAGTCGGAGATATTTAAAATTTAGATAGTAAAAGAGGCTAAGAATATTTTATGATGAAATTGCTTTTAATTACATTATTATAAGACTTTCTTCAGCTTTTCTTAGACATTTTAGACATGGAAGAGGATAACTTAGTTTTAATACTAATTCATAATATTACATAACTCACAATCTAAAAATTCACTACTACAACTCTTAATACTCTGAGAAACCAAAAGAAAAGACTGAAGAGATTATCGAGGAGTGATGGTCAGAATAAAATGAACGTACGAGTTATTATTAGTAGGTTTGCAAAAACTTCAAATTTGAATTGATTGTGCATCTCCAAATTTTGGAGCTATTGAAGAATAGGGACCCCAGCCTTCTTTAGTTAGGCTTATAAGGCTAACTAACGAAAATATCACGACCTAACCTAACCAATCGTTAGGTTAACTGTACGCCCTTGACGATTGGTTAGGTTAGGTCATGATATTTTCGTTAGTTAGCCTTATAAAGCTAACTAAAGAAGGCTGGGGTCCCTATTCTTCAATAGCTCCCAAATTTTTAGATCCAGAAATGACAAAAATTACGGAGCCTATCAAGAAATTTATCAACATCCATATTATCACTTCATAGGCATAAGACATTATTTATATACCAGTACTGTTGAAATTAACAGCAGTGGGCAAAATTCTACTTCCAAATTTTTTAAAGTAGAATAATAGGATCACCTGAAGATCCGTCACCCCAGCCTTTTTTAGTTAGCTTTATAAGTCTAACTAACGAAAATATCACGACTAAACCTAACCAATCGTTAGGTCAACTGTACGCCCTTGACGATTGATTAGGTTTTTTTTAGTCTTTTTTAGCTAACTAAAAAAGGCTGGGGTGACGGATCTTCAGGTGATTCGAATAATAATAATAATAATAATAATAATAATAATAATAATAATGATAATAACGTGTGGATTATTATCTGCATAACAACCAATGGCATTTGTTGCGCTTTTGAGAAAAGGTTGTAAACGCATGAAATAGTTTAAATTCTGAGAGAAACTCAAATTTAGTCATTTTTTTCTGTACAAGGACTGCACGATTATGCTTGACAGGTAACATTTTAAAAAGAGCATTTGATAAAACATTTTGTAAAGGCTGTTAAAATAGAGTGTACAAAAGGTTTTTTTTTTTTTATTCCTGGAAGCGTAGGTTTTGTAGTTTTCGTTTAGTTTCAGCGGACTCCGCTTGTCCGCTTGTCAAGAAGAAACCATCTTACATGATTCTCAATCTACTTTTGACGTACCCCTGAAATATTGTACTTTTTTTTAACAGAATACATATATTTCTTTTTTACTCCCCATTTTAAAGTAGACAGCGAACAATTTTTGAGTGTAATGAAAGAAACTCTCAATTTTGCAATCGTTTGCCTAAAATGTTGGAAAATGGAGAACCAGAGGTGGATAACATAATTTTTTCTGAAAGGTGTTAGGTATACATGAATGGAATAATGAACAGGCAGAAGTGTAGGTTCTGGACATTTGAAAAGCCAGCATTAGCAGCATAAAGAAGTACCCCTACATTCTCTCAGAGTAGCAGTATGGTGTAGTTTGAATTAACCAAGAATTTGCGGTCTTTATTTCTTTGAAAATCCAGAAACAGAGGAGGCAGTAGCCTAAGACTTACTTTCGGAATAGAGTTCAAACCATCTACAACTCTAAATACGCATGGTTACAGCTACTGGATGGTTCCACATTCCATACTTCTAATGAATGTTTAAACTGAACCAAGCAGAATTTTCTTGACCACTTAATAAGTCACAGAAGTGAATTTTCATTTTTCCCACGCCATCCTAGATTACCAGAGGCCTTTCTTTGGAGGTTGTGTCAAAGAAAAAGTGTCTAAGGAGAAGCCTAAGTCGATTGCTGAAATGAAGGCCAAGTCATATGGATCTTTGTTAGTATTGATCAGGAAACACTACAAAAAGGGATGTATAACTTCTTGATACGTGTGTGAATGCATGAATTCGGGCGTCACACGCAGTTTACTCTATTTATATCGATGATAAATTGTGTAATGAACTTTTCCATTTTTCCCTCTTTTCGTGGCCTACCTCGGCCCCGGGTTCGAGACCCGACGGCAGCCGGCGCGCAGCAAAACCCAGCTGTTCATCCTTCCACACAATAAAGAAAGTGGTTGGTAGATAAATGGGTACCCTAGGTGGCCTAGTGGTTAAGACGCTGGGCTGCTGATGGGGCATGGTTCGGATTCCACGTTAAACTGTAGGTCTAAGGTGAGTGAAAAGCTTGACCTTCGTTAGAATGAACAATTCGGGCGGAAGCTAACCAAAGGTTAAACATTCTATCTATTAAATAACCCATACAGACAAAAGTCACAAAGGTTTAGATCTCATGATGTTGTTGGTCAAGATATTCCTTTATCATAAACCGTACGAAATCTATTGGAGAGGACTCTTCCGTCAAAAGTATCGTGCGAGTATCGTGAGTTGAGAGGACATACATAAAGCATGTTTTGCGCTAGAGGACTAATTATTAATGTGTAGAGAAGACACAGTAAAGGTCTCATGTTTTTATTTCATTCAATAAAAAAATACAAACTTTTTTTATTAAAGTGTCACAGGTTTAAAAGAAATCACCCGATATCTATCTATCTATATATATATATATATATATATATATATCTTCTTCTTATATATATAAAAGAGGAAGTTTGTTTATTTGTTTAGTTGTTCGCTATAGAAAACCAAACGGTTGAACTTACAAATTTTAAAATAACTTCATAATAACCAGTTTTTTACAAGGAATCTAATGGTGCTATTTATTTTGTATTTGATGTAGTATTTAATAACGAAATTGACAATTAATGATTATTGCGTCATTTTTTTTATAATAAATTTTTTTTAATAAACATACAAAACATAAAATAGAAATTTTTAAAGAATTTAGTGAAAATCTGGCATTCGTAAACTTTGCGGAGCAAATATTCCATCGGAGCAACATAAAATAGAAATTTTTAAAGAATTTAGTGAAAATCTGGCATTCGTAAACTTTGCGGAGCAAATATTCCAGCGGAGCAAATTTTCCAGGACAGTGCTAAATGGTTTCATAAGTGATTTAGTAACTTTGTGAATTGCAAATTATTGTTTAGTGATACAGGTGATTATGCCACCCAAGAAACGCCCTTTATATGGAAAGTCTTCTGCCACTAAAAGAATTCAAGCACAAAGAGCAGCTGAAACAGAAGAAGAACGCAATCAAAGACTTCAAGCACAAGCTGCAAGACAGGCTGCTCAAATACAGGAAGAGACTTTGGAACAACGTAAAGCTAGACTTCGAGCTCAAGCTGAAAAGCAGGCTACTCAAAGACAGCAAGAAACTGTTGAACAGCACCAAGCCAGAGTTCAGGCAGAATCATCAAAGCAAGCTGGATATAGACAACAAGAAACTTCTGAACAACGTCAAATCAGACTTCAAGCACAACAATTAAGACAAATAACTTACAGAGAGCAAGAAACAGAGGAGCAACATGATGTACGACTTCAGGCTCAAAGAACAAGACAAGCTCAAACACCATCTCGAGCATTCAATGCTTGGCAGTGGAATTTAAGTGCTTTTAACTATATAATCCACAATATAATTATGCATCTGACAAAGTGGTTATTATTGGATCAATGTCTAAAATATGTGATAAGTTTGGTGCTAAAAAGTGAGATAAAGAATCACCAGGAATGTGTTGTACTAATGGAAAAGTTCAATTACCTGCGCTTTCGGAACCTCCAGAACCTTTGAAAAACTCTACTTACAGGCACTACATCTGAATCTAAACACTTCTTACAAAATATTCAAGCATACAATTCTGTATTTCAAATGACCTCATTTGGAGCTAATATCATTATTGAAGGAGGATTCATGCCTACATTTAAAGTTCAAGGTCAAATATATCACAGAATAGGTTCACTACAAACATTACCTCATGAAGAACCAAGGTATCTTCAATTGTACCGTACTTTGTGAAGATTTGCAACATCAAGCACAAAATAGATACAATAGAAACCCAGCAACAAGATTGGAACTAATTGTTGAACTTCAAGACATGCTTCATGCTTCAAATAATTACATTCAAAGTTTTAAATATGCTCTAGAAAATGTACCTGCTACAGAATACAAAATCATCATTGATGCCGACAAGAGACCTCCTACTGAACATGCTAGACGATTTAATCTCCCAGAATGCAATGAAGTTGCTGTGATCATTACTGGTTAAGAACATGACAAAAGAGACATTGTGCTTAAAAGTCGAGACAATACTCTGCAATTCATCAATGAAACCCATAGATCTTATGATGCTTTGCAATATCCTTTACTCTTTGTCTATGGAGAAGATGGATATCACTTTGGAATTCTCCAAGCAGGTGTACATTCTAGCAAAACAGTTTCCTGCATGGACTTCTATGCTTACAGATTTATGGTTCACAGTAATTCACTAAATCATCTTCTGTTGGCTAGAAACCTTTTTCATCAATTTGCTGTTGATATGTATGCAAAAATAGAAGCAGAAAGATTATGTTACATTAGAACTCATCAGAGAGAATTAAGATGTGATTCATATATACATCTAAGAGATGGCATCAACAATGATGTAGCTGGAGGAGAGCTTGGCCAACTTTGCATTCTTCAGTCAACTTTTACAGGCAGCCCACGTTACATGCATGAAAAAACTCAAGATGCAATGACATATGTTCGCACTTATGGTCGACCTGACCTATTTATAACATTTATATGCAATGCTAAATGGAAGGAAATTCAGGATGAGTTACTACCTGGACAAACATACATTCACAGACATGACCTCACAGCCAGAGTGTTTCGCTTAAAATTATTAAAACTGATGGATTTAATGACAAAATCCAACATTTTTGGCCCAGTTAGATGCCACATGTACACTGTTGAATGGCAAAAAAGAGGATTGCCTCATGCTCATATTTTGATTTGGCTGACCAACAAAATTCAAGCTAATCAAATTGATTCTGTTATCTCAGCTGAACTTCCGGACCCTAACACAGACAAAAACCTCTTTGAAATAGTTCAAACTCAAATGGTGCATGGTCCATGTGGTTCTCTAAATTTCAATTCACCTTGCATGAAAGAAAATAAATGTACGAAACGTTACCCAAAACCATTTTTAAAAGACACTCAAACAGGAGAAGATGGTTATCCTTCATATCGCAGAAGAAAACCTGATGATGGAGGCTTTACAACGAGAATTAAACGAAATGAAATTGATAATAGATGGATAGTTCCTTACTGCCCTCTCTTGACTAAAACTTTTAATGCTCATATTAATGTAGAATTTTGTAATTCTGTCAAGTCTATCAAGTATGTGTGCAAGTATGTTAACAAGGGATCCGATGCAGCTATGTTTGCTCTACAACAACAAAATGTACCTGATGAAGTGACTAACTATCAACAAGGTCGTTACTTAAGCAGCAATGAAGCCTTTTGGAGAATTTTTAGCTTTCCCTTTCATGGAAGATATCCTGCAGTACAGCAACTAGCAGTTCATTTAGAAAATGGACAGAGTTTATTTTACTAATGAAACAGCTGCCCATCAAGCTCTTGCTCCTAGAGATACTACTCTTACAGCTTTTTTTAAACTATGTCAAGAAGATGTGTTTGCTCAAACTTTATTGTATCGCCAGTTACCATCTTATTACACATGGAACAACAAAAAATGGAGTAGAAGAAAGAGAGGAAGCGAAGTTGAAGGTCATCCAGATGTAAGATTTGACAGTGCTTTAGGCAGAGTTTACACTGTTCATCCCAGCCAGCATGAGTGTTTCTTTTTAAGAATGTTGCTGCATGAAGTTAAAGGGCCTAGATCTTTTAATGATCATAGAACAGTTGATGGTCATGTTTGTGCGACATTTAGAGAGGCATGCTACAAACGTGGAATGCTAGAAGATGATAGTCAATGGGATGCCACCTTAAGAGAAGCAGCCATATACCAATCCCCAAAGCGGCTAAGAGATTTATTTGCAATTCTGCTAAAAACCTGTGATGTGGGCAACCCTTTAGAATTATGGAACAAATACAAAGATGATTTGGCACAAGATTATAAGCACCAAGCACAACTTGCCAACCCGCATATTGACGTTGTTTACACAGATGAAATCTACAACAGAGCCTTAATTGACATAGAAGATAAAATAGCATCAATGGATGGACAACAAATACCTTCATTTGGCCTCCCACGAACCAATAGAACAGAAGTCAACAATTTAGCTACAGAGCTTATAAGAGAAACATCATATGATATCAACTACTTAACTGAATATGTAAATGAAAATGAGCCCAAGTTGTTGCCTGATCAGAGAACTGCTTATTCAACTATAATGAATAGTATCTCTCAGCAGAATGGAGGCATCTACTTTTTGGATGCTCCTGGTGGTACTGGATAAACATTTTCACAAATTTATTACTGGCCAAAGTTCGCAAGCAAAATAAAATTGCTGTAGCAGTAGCATCTTCTGGTATAGCTGCTACACTGTTGCCTGGAGGTCGCACAGCTCATTCTGCATTCAAACTTCCTTTGGATTTAGCTACTAATGATGAAGCTGTTTGTAAAATTACTAAAAATTCTGGCATGGGAGAGGTTTTTAAAAGATGTGAACTTATAGTCTGGGATGAATGTACAATGGCCCATAAAAAAGCATTGGAGGCCCTGAACAAAACTCTACAAGATGTGAGAAACCAGAAGACATTGATGGGCGGTGTAACTGTTGTCTTATCAGGAGATTTTCGCCAGACTCGGCCAGTTATACCTAAGGGAACAAAAGCTGATGAAATTCGAGCATGCCTTAAATCTTCCTGTTTGTGGCACAATGTTAAAACCTTGAAGCTTACAACTAACATGCGAGCAAGAATTTATGGTGATAGCAATTCAGGTCTATTTGCTCAGAACTTGCTACAGCTTGGCGAAGGAAAAGTTCCTGTGGACTCTGACAACAAAGTCATTATATCTACAATCAGCGCAGTGGTCCAAAGTGTTAATGAATTAACAGAAAAAGTATTTACTAACTTTAGTTAGCACCACAAAGACTTTACTTGGCTGTTTGAAAGAGCAATATTGGCACCGAAAAATGTGACAGTTAATTCTATCAACCAACAACTACTCCAAAATATTCCAGGGGATCCTTATATTTACAAATCAATTGATACAGTTATCGATCAAAATGAAGTTGTCAACTATCCAACGGAGTTTCTAAATTCTTTGGAATTTCCAGGATTGCCTCCTCACCAACTAACAACTTAAAGTTGGAGCTCCTATAATGCTTCTACGAAATTTAGATCAGCCTAAGCTCTGCAATGGTACCAGATTAATAATAAAGGCATTACAGCCTCATGTCATTGAAGCACAAATTCAAACTGGTTGTGGCAAGGGTGAAGATACTTTTATTCCTAGGATACCTCTAATAACATCAGAGATGCAGTTTCAGTTTAGGCGCTTACAATTTCCAGTAAGATTAAGTTTTGCCATGTCGATCAACAAATCACAGGGACAAACAGTGAAAGTTGTTGGGCTACAATTACAAGAAGACTGCTTCTCTCATGGTCAACTGTATGTAGGATGCTCTAGAGTAGGAACAGCTAACAATCTTTATGTATACTCTCCTTTTGGAAAAACATGCAATGTTGTATATAAAGAAGTATTGTAAATTCTAATTTCAAATAAAGCTTTGTTTGATTAAATGTTTTTTTATTTCTCGCATCACAGCTTTTGTCTACTTACTGAATAATTTGCTGAAAAAAATACTGATCTATACATTTCAAATCTAAATTTTCACCCGTGCAACGCCGGGTAATTCAGCTAGATATATATATATATATATATATACACACACACGAATGAACTTCAGAATTAATTAAAGGTAATGAGTTTCAGAGGTTTGGCTTTACAGAATGACAGTTTATACACAATCAAGTGAATGACAATGATTGGTGTATTTCGTATTAAGGTGAACACAATAACACGCCCTAACAAAGACTTTAATCCTAAAACTGAAATATGAAAAGCGCCTTCCTCTATGAGCACATTTGTCTCTGTCCCTCTTTATGGTTTCATATATATATATATATGTGTGTGTGTGTGTGTGTGTGTGTGTGTGTGTGTGTGTGTGCACACATGAAAATAAGTTGAGGAATTTATTCCATTTTTGTAGTCCTTACGAGAATATATAACGCTTAGACGCACATATATCTACATCAGAAAAATAATAATTACATACATTACAGAATTACATTACCAACGTAATGTAATTACGTAAGTGTAATGTCAACTTTATTACGTATATATGAATGGATGAGATGGATCTTGAGCTCCACTTTAACGAAATTATATTCTTTTATTTGGATTTAAACCCTGAAGGAATTATGTTATAAAAGCGACTCCATTCTCAGATTTCATTCCTTGCTCGATAGACAAACAACATTCCAGCACGAATGATTGTATTTTTCGCCCATCAAACTTACTTAAACAACTGTTTATATTATAATTATAGAGTTCGATTTGATGAAATTAGCGTATAAACAGTTAAAATGAAACGGTAAGAGAAGTTAACTATTAACAACTAAAATAACTATCGTATTTTACGTCTCATAAGACGCTACTTTTTCCTGAAAAACGTCTCCTACAAATCATTTCAGGGCTCGTATGTTATTGTTTTGTTTAATGTTCTTTTAATAAAGTTATGGGAATATATTTTTTGTCAGGCTGATACATAAATCTTCGAAATATTTTTTTTCCTAAATATTCTTTGCTAAATATAGGGTGCGTATTACCACTTGTAGCGTCTTATGAGGTGTAAAATACGGTATGTTAAACCAACACGATTTCTCGAGGGAAAAAAAATCACTCACGCAAACTACAGTAAATTGGTTTCTTACTGAAACTAAATGAAAATTTATTTGGATTGGCGAGCAGTGTTGTCGACATAAAAGGATTTACCACTGAGAAGAACTACCGATTGCATGTATCCTTCCTAAATAGGCCCGTCAATGTTTTCACTAGTTCCCCAATTTCTAGAAAAAGCTCACAAAACGAAGCGGATGGCTTCTAAAGCTGGGTTCACTTTATATTCCGAGGACAGCTCATTACGCTCTAAATCGAGAACGTGGAAACAGTTGCCACACTCTGAATGGTACTGAAGAAGCGGAAATATGAGCAGATTACCCGCTGCCTAGCTCCAATATTCTTTCTCAAAATCAATTTAAACTTTACTGCCGCAAAGCAATTTCAAAACAAGAGTCGCTCAATTTCGTACAATCTCTCAAGAAATGATTGGTTGGCTGTATCCTTTTACATCCTTCATCCGAGTAATGACACTGAGAAGGTCAAGAAGTGTTAGGTATGTGTTAAGTACAGTAATCCAAGAAATATATCTTGATCAATGATCATTCAAAATACCAACAGCAAAATTAAAAAAAATTGAAAATCATTTTTCCGACATCACAAAATCCCTTTTTTTACAACGCCATTTAAATACAAAGTTGAAGTGATAATAAATATGAAAGTTTTAGTTGTAAATAAAATGTATTTACAATTTCCTGCATGTAAACTAAACGAAATATAAACAACAACAAAATTTTATATATACTATAACACACACACACACACTCCAACATATGACGGCGAAATTTTATTTGCATTTGGAGCCTTATTTAAATTCAAGAAAATTTACCTATCTTTGTTTGTACAAAAATGAAACGGAACATATATATATATATATAATATATATATATATATATATATATAGAAGGAGTACCAGAAGATAAGATTGATTTACATAAAATCCTAGTTCAAACACGATAATAGTTTACTTAGTCAAATTCTGAACATTTTCCATCAAAACATCTGAAATGAGATATTGAAAAGGGTTTAAGTGGCACCTCTCAGCACGTTCCAAGCACAAATTGCTGTATGTATGCTACAGAAGGAATAGGAATTATTTGTTAAATCCCTGTCACTTTGAGAATTAATATTAAATGTATAATTATATTTTCGAGAAAATAGTTCGTCTAGAAAAAGAAAATTTCTAAAAAGATTTGGAAAATTTTTGAAACTTTCATTATTATCACCAAAAAATTACAAAATATCTAGAGAAAAAAACGGAATGTTACCAACTAGTAATTTTTTATGCTTTTCACAAATTTAATGTTTACAAACGAACTTTTTTTTTCCGAAACTACAATCGTAACAGAAAAGCGTGTCCAGATATATATATATTATATATATATTATATATATATATATATATAGTCTATATATACATACAGTATGTATAATCAGTTCTGTGACGTGTCAGGCAGAATCGATAGTTTTGTATGAGATGGGGGAAGAAGAAACCTAAATCGCCCCCCCAATCCCAACTAATGTAAATGCACTAAGTTTCTAACGCTAATTCATTAGGTTAATAATATTATGCATTACTACTCAAGATAAGACAATGTCTGTTGTAAGGTGGTACAAATGGGAAAAGTATATATATATATATATATATACATATTATATATATATATATGGTACTTACGTATTATCGGGACTACCAAACTGTTTATTATGTATTTTTGCTCTCGTCATTTTCATTTAAACTAACAAAAATATCACAACTTAACCTAACCAATCATCAAGGGCGTACAGTTGACCTAACCGGGCATTCAGTTGACCTAACCGGGTATTCATTTAACCTAACTGGGCATTCAGTTGACCTAACCGGGCATTCAGTTGACCTAACTGGGCATTCAGTTGACCTAACCGGGCATTCAGTTGACCTAACCGGGTATTCAGTTGACCTAACTGGGCATTTAGTTGACCTAACCAGGCATTCAATTAACCTAACAGGTTAATCTTCAGTGGTAGAAAGATGTTCAAAGTAATCGACTTTATTTGCAATACATTTTTGCCATCTTCCTGGCAATTTCCTGGTGCCATGTGCAAAGAATGTCCGTGGTTTAGCGGTAATCCAGGCATCTAGAACAGCGTGAATTTCTTCCGCAGATGAGAACTTCCTACCACGAATTGAAGATTTAAGTGGGGAGAAAAGGTAAAAATCAGACGGTGCGAGGTCTGGTCAATATGGGGGATGTGGCAATACTGTAAAACCGAGATCGCGCAGTTTCTGAACAGTTTTAGCAGCTGTATGAGGCTTCGCGTTATCATGGCGGTAGTGAAGATGGTGGTATCCCCCATTAACTAGTCGCCGACGTTTTTGCTGAATTGCTACCTTCAAGCGATCTAAATGCTGACAGTAAATATCAGCATTTATTGTTTGTCCACGTGGCAATACCTCCAAAAGGAGAACACCCTTGCAGTCCCAGTATACCGAGAGCAGATGTTTACGAATGGTCAACGTCCGTTGAACTTCCACATTTGGGATATCACCATCTCCTCTCCAACTCATATGGTGATAGCTGCCATCATTGTCCCAATAGATCCAAACTTCGTCCATTGTAATTAATTGTCCCAAAAAATAATTTGCAGCATATTTCTCCAACAACTCTAAACATATTCGTTCACGGTTTGCCTTTTGTTCAACAGTTAAATAATGTGGAATCCATCGATTAGATAAATAACGTTTCCCAATCTGAATAAGATGCTGCTGAATTGTTCTGTGACAAACTCCCAGTTCTAATGCAATACTCCTAGTCGTAGCATACTTCTCTGTATCCAGAAAGTTTTGTATACTGTGTTCAAATCCAGTGATGGTCGACCACAACGTGGTTTATCATCGACATTGAAATTGTTTTCCTTGAATTGAGCCACCCACCGACGACATGTACGTTCATTTGTTGTTTCAGCACCAAGTGTCGAATTTATCTCTGCTGCTATGATTGCAGGTGACATTCCACGTTTCCAGAAGAAATAAATCATTACGTACGTCTCTTCGTTCAAATTTAATGCTTAAAAATAAGCAATAAATGATAATTGCAGCGAGAAATGAATGAAGAGAAAATGATGATGGCTGACGGTTGGGTAGGCTAGGCGCTATGTAGCGCCTAGCCTACGCATAGCCTACGCATAGTGTTCGAAGCACGAGAATTATATATTAAATAAATCAACTGAATTTCAGTAGCCATAGACCTCATAATTACAAGAATATCAGCGTTTATTCATCGGACAAAACTTTGTATACAATCCTGTATATATATACAGGGTGGGCGGAAAGTAGCTCCCTATTTTGGATTGGTAAAAAAAATACGTATATTATCCATTTATTTCAGAAGAAATAATATGAAAAGGTAGGCATACATGGTAGGTTTTCTCTGAAATTCAATGTGGGCTCTAACTCTTTCCACCAGCTTCTGGAGCCGCCCAGGAATGGCGTCCACTGACTTTAGCAGGAACTCCGGCGGGATGGAGGACATGACTTCCCGAATTCGGTCCTCCAGTTCTTCCAATGTCCTCGGTTTAGTGCGGTAGACTTCCTTTACCCACCCCCAAAGAAAGAAGTCGCACGGTTACCGCTGAAAAACGGCAGAATCGGTTCAGTGTAATGGTGTGGTGTGGTATGACCTCAGATCAGGTTGTGGGCCCGTTCCTGCTGCGCAACACCATGAATGCTGAGCGGTACCTTGCTATGTTGCGAAACGAGGTCTGGCCGGTTGTCAGCACATGGGAGAACATCGACGATCTGATATTTATGCAAGATGGCGCCCCTCCGCACTTCGCTCTTGTTGTCCGTGAGTGGCTGGATGCCCACTTCCCTGGGCGTTGGATGGGTCGTCGTGGTCCACATCAATGGCCAGCCAGGAGCCCCGACTTGACACCGTGCGACTTCTTTCTTTGGGGGTGGGTAAAGGAAGAAGTCTACCGCACCAAACCGAGGACATTGGAAGAACTGGAGGACCGAATTCGGGAAGTCATGTCCTCCATCCCGCCGGAGTTCCTGCTAAAGTCAGTGGACGCCATTCCTGGGCGGCTCCAGAAGCTGGTGGAAAGAGTTGGAGCCCACATTGAATTTCAGAGAAAACATACCATGTATGCCTACCTTTTCATATTATTTCTTCTGAAATAAATGGATAATATACGTATTTTTTTACCAATCCAAAATAGGGAGCTACTTTCCGCCCACCCTGTATATATACATACAGTATATAAATGGTGGTCAGTTGACTGTAGACCCTATAATTAAATGTAATTAGATAATTAAAGAGCTGTTTGCTTGATTGAGGATCACCAAAATAAATGTCAAGAATAAAGGAGATTAATAAAGTTCGTGGTTTTTAGTTTAATTAACAAAACAAATAATGCTAAATGTCACAGAGTAAAATAACGTACAATTGCTTGATTAATTATGTAGTAAGGAAAGTGCAGTGCGTGAAATGAGTTAATTTGAATGGATTGTTGATATTAAATGTTATTACATCGAAAGAAATGCACAGTAGATTAGTAAATGAATTACAAGAATGCGCCCAATTAGCCCTTTCAGGACGACTGTTACAAATTGGTAACGTTTCAAATACACGCATTCATAATTTAACCGTACAAAAAATGGCCATAGGCCATAGGCCTTCTAAATGAATGACAGCCTTACGACATCTGATCAACTAAGTTACAATTAAGTTAGGTTAGGTTAGTTAGGTTACATTAGGTTTTAAGTTAGCTTTTTAGGGCGCCGATGTTTTGATCTTGTCAACGAAATGGGTAGAGGTCCATGAACGTGGCATTTTGGACGCATGCCAACAAAACCTGAGAGTCCAAACTTATGTGACGCTGGCCTCATCTGGACGAAAGTATGTGTCGATAAACAAAGAAGGCCTTATATCGAGGCAATAAAGAGTTTCTTGTGAGTGAGAAGAGCGAACCAAAGCGCTTGAGCACCATTCTGTTTCCTTTCCTTCGTGGTTTTATTCATCATAAATATTTTTCACGTGTTACTTTCGTGAAATAATTTTCATATATATATATAATATATTATATATATATATAATATATATATATATATATATATATATATATATATATATATATATATATATATATATGATAATTTTTAGTTAAGTCATATTTACATCAGTTTATGTAGTGTTACGAAACAAGAAAAACAAGCTCATTACTGTCATTACCTATGATACGCTGTAAATTTACTGTTAAGCTTACAACAGACAGTGAGCATAATTATGGACGATAAAGTGCATTCGTACAGTTCCTATGTATTATTTGTAATAACGATCGCTTATTATTTAAACTAAGCACCATTTTAATATAAAACCTTCTTTTATTCATTATACGGTGCTCTTCTTGCCTGTCCGTCCTCTTTATTCCTTTTATAACGGTTCCAAATAGGCGTCTTTCCTTGACAATATACGCAGTTGTCACTCACGGGTTGGTCACTCACCTTTTCCTTGTTGTTTATACGTTTTATACGACATACAGGGTAATTTTATGGTTTCAGAAACACACACACATATATGAGAAATCATCACGCGGAACCTTTGTAAGGTTGTAAGGTTGTAAGGTATATATATATATACGCATGTTGAAGAAAAATTAGTCTCGGAAGCATATATATATATATATATATATATATATATATATTGCAATTATAGTTTTTTTAGTTATTCTCGACTTTTCATGTACATGAAAAGCAATCTTGCTATATAAAATTTGAAATTTTCGACAACGCTAATCACTTATCTTTTACGTGCTAAATAATGAAAAGGTGAAAATTCAGTTTTACCACCTTCATAAAAGCCTGTTTCGGCATAATTTGGAAACTGAAGGCGGACATATATGTCCCATTTTTAATGGTGAAATTGGGGCATTGCCATCCTTTATAAGAAAGTGTTAAAGGAAAATTATTTCTACAAGCTTCCTCAGGTGTTAAAGAAATAATTTTTAAAAAAAATTTGATCTTGTCCGTGTAAAGCTGAGGAAAGAGATTTCGTACAAACAGATTTAGTAGAGTTAAGTGTTGTATGTATGTATTGTATGTGTGTGTATATATGTATGTGTACCTATGTAAATTATTATTATATATATAGACATACTTAATAGTATTGATTTATTTTAAAGTAGTTTTGTGTCACATAAAATCACTATATCACTTGGGTATCCTAGTTGAGTAGTTTGATCGTTCTCAAAATGAGGAGAATAAAAACAAATCCATGATGTTTAGAGCGTACAGGTGTAGGTGAATTGACTTCTAATAGACATATACACCTTTTAAATTAATCCAATTAAGACATTTTGTACATACCGAGATAAGTTTTTAATTTCAAATGAAATATTAAAAAATAAATAAAAATATGTACTGAGGAAGGAACTCGGGGAATAAATCATAAGTGGAAGAAAGAGCTGCAGAGTAATACCTCGTCAGTATAGATACATTTTAAAATGAATAGAATGACCACTCCTTTTTCGGAGGGAATATATCGCCAAGCCCTAAAGATGTGAGTCCAATGCGTATATGCGAGATCCGAGGGTATAAAAGCTCGAGTCAAGCCATACCTGGGACGCTATTACTTGACATTACCCATGCTATACGCATAAACCCGTTGCCGTTAGGCCGGTTCATCTACTCCCATTAGTCATCAATTAAAGTGTTATGTAAGCTATCATTCATTATTCATCCCTTTTACGGCTTACAACTTGAAGCATTGACGCCATCCTGATGCCCGAGTGACTTTAAGGGCAATTGAGATATCCCAAAGCCAGTGGATCCGAACACCGTCATATATTGGGCATTCCACCAAGACCTAAGGCACCACGAACCAAAACCACCAATATAAAATATCTGGTGTCAGAACAAGGCCCAGTATAGATTAACTGGTGTCAGAAGTGCACCAGTTCAGAATATGAATATATTAAAAATCAATACAAAAAATACAAAATAAACATAAGAAAATAATACAACCAATATATTCACTCATTTTGTAACGTCTCGGTGGTGTAGTGGTTAGGGGGTCATTCAAAAACCACGTGGTCCTTTTTCGGGTAGTTTTCAAACCCGTACCCCCCCCCCTTGTGGTCATTTGTGGCCAATGACTTAACCCCCCCCCTCCAAAACCACGTGGTGTTCTGATGTCACCCCCACCCCTTCTTAATCTTATGTAAATTAAAGTGCAAATTAAAATAAAGTAAATTAAAAATAATCAAATTAAAAGTATGGCGAATTTGTGTTTCATGAACGTTAAAGTTTCGAATCTTCTTGAATTTTCCGAAATAAAGGTACACCGAATTAATTTAATGGTGGGCCGGATGTCAGTTTTTTTAACATCCGCGGATGCGGATCTTTAATTTCAATATACGCGGATGCGATGCGGATATTTAGTTAATCTATCAATATAATATAGAATTATGAATATATGACATAATTTTTCAAATTTCGTGATATTACTGTTATGGCAGGCAATGCATAAGAATTAAAATTAATATTAATGTTTTTATTATGATAAAAATAATAACTTTCTCAAGAGTTTCAGCCACAGAAAATTCAATGAAACAAGTTTCATTCAATTTTCTGTCACCACGTATTTATATTTTGAGCTTTATATATTTGTTTGTTCATTATTAATTAATACTTTACATGAAATGTGCATGACTGGGCCTTATAAGCTACTTTATAAGCTAATTTAATTGTAAATTGCATAATTTATTAGAGGTAATATCCGCATAACATCTGCAGTCAGAAGTGCAGATGCGGATGTTAAAAATGATGCGGATGCGGATATCCGGTCCACCACTAATATATATATATATTAGTGATGTAGGTCACATCCGCATCCGCATCCGCGGAACATCCGCACATTTTCTCGCATCCGCGTCCGCGTCCGCATCCGCACTTTGGACTGCGGATGTCGTGCGGATGTGGACCGTTGAGATAAAACGTCATTAATAAGCGGAAATTATCAAATTCAACTATATTAATAGAACTAGTTCATTGTGCGCAAAAGTGATGCAAGCGACAAGACGAGAGGCTGTTCTTGTATGAAGTTACTCTCTTGCAACCTACTTAGATCCACGTTACAAAGCTAAGTTATTTTCACCTAGTACATTAGAACGAGTTAAATCATCACTTGGCAAAGCAGTTGAAGAGCTTCAATCTCTTGAATCTGTCGCTTCGCCACCCACCAAAAGAATAAAAGTTTCAGTGACAGAACCAACACCTTCAACATGCAAATCTATCACAGAATCTGTCTCTCAGTTTCTTGAGTCAAGCAGCAATGACGAGACCTACGCGATGTCAAAAGATTTAGTAAAAATGATCGAGAGCTATCACCAAGAAAAACGCCTGGCTGCATGTGACAATCCTATTAGTTGGTGGAAAAATACGCAGAATATCTATCCATACTTGAGTAAACTTGCAAGGAAACATTTAGCCTGTCCTCCAACAAACGTACCAAGCGAGATTATTTAGCAGTGCTGGATTAATATATGATGAAAAGAGAAACAGACTGGCAGCAGAAAAGGCAGAAAAATTAATGTTCCTTAAGCATAACCTTCCTATAATTAAGTTTGAACATTAAACGATGAACATCTTAGTTTACTTTATTTTAATTACTCATTTATAAATATGCCTAATAAAACTTTAAACTTAATATAAATAGTTATCAAGCTAATTAAAGATCTCTTTCTATAAGGGTGGAGGAGGTTGGGGAAAGAGGTCGGTGGGGTGCATTTGAGTTGGGTTCACGTCCCGCATCCTGGTAACACAATTATGGTTTCTAATTGTTGCTGAAACTCAACAAAATATAACGAATTTATTTGCAGACGAATTCACTAATTGATTTCTATATTAGTTAGATGCTTCATATTATTTTATATGTTCAGAGAAAAGTACAGCAATTATTGTACAATTAATCAATTATATTACATTATAGCTACAGCTCTCTCTATATAATAACTTATTATATACGTTAAACACAACAAATCTCGAATATATCCTAAAAAATAACGAAAATGTAGACATCCGCATCCGCATCCGCGGATGTTGAAATCAAACATCCGCATCCGCATCCGCGGATGTGAAAAAAATGACATCCGCTACATCACTAATATATATATATATTATATATATATATATGATAAACAATAATATAAACAGGATATTTTAATGCTTAGTATTGGCCACGTGATTAAACGTCAAAAAAAAACCTTCCCCATGTGGGCCTTGGTGGTCAAATAAGGAACCCCCTCCCCCCTTTAAGGACCACGTGGTTTTTGAATGGCCCCTTAGCGTCGCTGACTACGAGTCCATCGGCCCCGTGATCGAGACCCGGTGACGGCAGGCGGCACGCAACAAAACCCAGCTATTCATCCTTCCACACAAAAGAAACTGGTTGATAGATAAATGAGTAGCTTAGTGGTTAAGACGCTGGGTTGCTGGTGGGGCGTGATTCGGATTCCACGTTAATCTGTAGGGGTAAGGTGGAGGACAAACTTGACCTTCGTCAGACTGAACAATTCGGGCCGAAGCAAAAGCAAGGTTACCAAGGTTATTTGAAGATACATTGTTATATAACAGAATGAGAAAGGTGGCAAATATTTGAACATTCACACATCAATCAAGCCTGGTTAAATTAACAATTTGGATAAGCTGCCAAATGGTTAACCCTGTATTTAGTAGTTGTAACTTTTAACCAATTTTTTTTATTTTTCTGTGTAGGCCCCTCTATATGAAATACCTTTAAATAATATAGACCTTTTTCAACACATATAATAAACAGTAAAGATGGCCAGAAACTGCAACAGCACTCAGGCCAACTAACGCAACACCCCCATTACTTTAACTCTTGTATTATAATTATTACGAGCATCATCGGAATTCGAACCTCCAACTTCGGTGTATTCACTTCGCTAATAGGGAAACGAACGGTGTTATATTCCCTGTGCTACGAGCGCTGGTTACATTATATATAATATATATATAATATATATAATATATATATATATTATTATATATATATATATATATATATATATATATATATATATATATATAATATATATCCCGTCTCCATTTTAAAACTATGAAAATATTGAGCTTTACTTTCGGATAGTCGGCGAGGCTGTTTTGAGATTCAGCTTGAAACTTATTTAATATAAAACTTTTGGGGGCAAACATCATTTTTTAACGATGCCTATGTAAGAATTCAAGAAAGAGTGGGTTTTTTTGCGAGGGGGGGGGGGGCGGGATATTTTCGCTTCAATATAGATATTTTTGAGTTTTAAACAAATACTGATTTCTTATTGAAATTTTATTAAGATATAAAATATTGAATTATATTACAAAAAAATCAAGATAAGTACCGTAGATAAGTGAATTGTAAGTGTTCGTGTGTGTATATATATATACACATATATATATATACGGACATAGACAGGGGGACTACAGGGGGTTCAGCCCACCCTGAAATAAAATCCTAGGTTTGATATTTTTATGCATTTTTTGAAATTATAAGTAAATTATAAGTAAGTACGCCATGCCTAGTATCTTCAACATATATTTAATTATTATTGTAATATATTTATGAATGTTTTTTTATTCATTTACACACTTTTCATATATATATATATATATATATATATATATATATACGCAAACAACACATACACACACACACACACACACACACACATATATATATATATTATATATACTGTGTGTGTATATATACTAGCCCCTCCTGAGAAAGAAATTCTGGCTACGCCCCTGTGTGTATATATATATATATATACGTTAGAGGAGAAGACGTTAGAAATTGTGGAAAAACATGTCCCAAAGATACAACAAAGAGGAAAGAGAAGCAGGTTCGAAAGACAAAAGAGGGCATTGTTCCGAAAGAGAAAAAGAGTGACTGCAAAATTAAGTAATTGTAAAGATAACATCAGAAAAATATTAAATGATAAACTGCAAAGTATCGATGTCGTCATAGAGAAACTAATCGAGAAGCATACAGAAAAAGAAGAAGATGACGCGATAGAAGTGATAAAGGCTAACTCAAAGTACTTCTATAATTTCGCAAAAAGAAAGTCGAAAAACTATGCGACTATCGGGGCTTTAAAAAATGAGAATAGTGATTTATCTAATGATCTAACAGAAGTAGCTGAAATATTAAAAGTTCAGTATGAATCATCTTTCAGTATCCCAAAAACTGACAAACTGATATGCGATAGAAACGCGTTCTTTGAAGAAGAACCACAAGGGGAAAGTATAACGGATTTCGACTTTACGACGGAGAATATTGCACAAGTCATAGGGAAACTAAAAACACACTCAGCGGCAGGACCGGATAAATGGAATGCCACACTGATCAAAAACTGCAAGAATGCAATCGCTGAGCCCCTATACTGGATATGGAGACGATCATTAAACACGGGAGAAATACCGGGCATCCTGAAGAGCGCGAACATAGTCCCAATATATAAAGGAGGAGATCGATCCGAGGCCAAAAACTATAGGCCAGTGTCGCTTACATCTCATCTCACCAAAATATTTGAAAGAATTGTTAGACAGAAAATCTATGACTTTTTGGAAACTCAGAAAAAATTCAATGATAACCAACACGGGTTTCGGTCAGGCAGATCATGCCTGTCACAACTAATGGAACACTACAACAACATTATTGATTCACTTGAAAGTAATGAAAACTATGATGTACTATACACAGACTTTGCTAAAGCGTTCGACAAGTGTGACCATGGAATCATAATACATAAACTGAAATATATGGGAATAACAGGAAAAGTAGGGAAATGGATATATAATTTCCTTAGTGAGCGGAGGCAAGTCGTTACAGTACAAGGAGTATCTTCATCAGAATCAGAGGTCCTCAGCTCAGTACCACAAGGAACGGTATTAGCTCCACTACTCTTCATAATCATGCTAACTGACATAGATGAGGACGTTACCAGAGACAGCACAGTAACATCCTTTGCAGATGACACAAAGATCAGTAGAAAAATACGAAAACCAGAAGACATAGGATCTCTACAAACCGACATAAACAAAATTTACAAGTGGACGGAAGACAACAATATGAAGTTTAACCGAGAAATTTCAGCTATTACGGTACGGAAAAAGAGAAGACCTAAAGTCCATGGAAAATTATACCCCAAATGGACAGGAAGTCCAGAGAAATTCCAGAGCAAAAGATTTAGGGGTTGTAATGACAGATGATGCGAAATTTGAAACACAAAATAAGATAGCAGTAAACAGAGCAAAGAGAATAACGGGTCTGATATTGAGAACTTTTAAACGAAGGGATAGGAATGTAATGATCCCCCTACTGAAAACCCTGATAATACCCAAACTGGAATACTGCTCGGTCCTAACATCCGCATATAAAAAAGAAGACATTAGACAGCTGGAGGGGATTCAAAGAAGTTTCACAGCCAAGATCAATGGGTGCAAAGAACTAAATTACTGGGAAAGGTTACGAGAACTAAACCTATATTCACTGGAAAGGAGAAGAGAGAGATACACCATTATTTACACTTGGAAAATAATGGAGAAAACTAGTCCCTAATCTTACTCTGAATCCCATAACTCCCCAAACAACGGTGGAAGGTAGAAACGGTAGACTGTGTCGTATTCCCAAATTGAAGGCGAGACATGGAACATCCTTAACCCTGAAAGAAAATAGTTTTGTAGTGAGAGGACCAAAACTATTTAATCAGCTGCCCAAAGACCTAAGAAACACGAAGGGAGTTGCAGTGGAAATCTTCAAAAGAAGACTTGACGCCTGGCTCAGAACAATCCCCGATGAGCCGGGCGTACCTGGCTATGTGAGGTGGAGAGCGCAAGAATCCAACTCACTACTTCACCAGGCCAACTCGAGAGGAGGGCGACACGCTTGACCTTCGCGAAATGAGAAATCATCACGTGGAACCTTTGTAAGGTTGTAAGGTATATATATATTATTTTTTTTATTTTTTTAATAAACAAATTAAGGACGAAGGATCAGGCATACCTGAGTGTTATGGTAAAGCCTATAGGGCAGAACCCGTCAAGAAAAAGAGTTGAGAAATTAAAAGATATTGTTTTTGTGGAAGTGAATTCCACAGAGATTCCAAAGAATTCCACAGATTGAGTAAATATATATATATATATATATATACACAGTGTGTGGTAATATATTATATATATATATATTATAATATATATAATATATATATATATATAATATATATATATATATAGGCCCCTACAGTAGATAGGGTTGTTATAAAGTTCGGGGAAGATTTTAAAAATAAATAAAACAAATAGAACAAAATAGCACATATCATGAAAATCTATAACTCGAAGTTTTTTCATAGTTCACACCCGTACTTTACGCTTCAACATATCCTCCATCTTGGGCAATGCAGCGTTCGATTCTTTTCTGTAGGGATTGGAAAACCTTCTCAATTTCTTGCCGCGTGATTTTATACACTACAGTTTCGATATGTGCTTTCAGTTCTGCCAAATCTTGTGGTTGAGGGAGTAAACGACGCTCTTAACATGAATTCGCATATGAAAAAATCTAAGGGGGTTCGGTCTGGTGATCGGGGTGGCCATGCGAGTGCTCCTCCTCTCCCAATCCAATTTTCCAGCGAATGTTTTATTCAAAAACTCTCTGAAGTTCCGAGAATAGTGGTAAGGGGCTCCGTCATGCTGGAAAATTGCTTGGTTTACAAGGTCTGAGGCAACCAGCTGTGGAAGGAAGAAGTTTTGCAACATTTCAAGATATCGTTCACCGTTCTCAGTTGCTTCCTCAAAAAAGAACAGACCGATGACTTGGGATTTTCTTAAAGCACACCACACATTGACTTTCGGAGAATCTTTCTGATGATGCCACAGTTCCTGCGGTTTTTCATTTCCCAAAATACGACAATTTTGGCGTTTAACTTTGCCACTGAGGTGAAATGTTGCTTCATCAGAAAATGTTAACTGGTTCAAAAAGTTCGGATCTTCTTGATTCTCGTGAGAAATTCTTCGCAGAATTCCAACCGAGCACTGTAATCTCCTCCATTAGATCTTGAACAACTTGAATTTTGTAGGGATATGGAAATAAATTCACCTTTAAAATTTTACGGACTGTTGAGACGGGAATGTTCATTTCTCTAGAAGCGCATGTCAGTGACGTTTTTGGGCTGCTTTCGAATGCTTCTCGAACAAATGCTATGCTCTCCACGCTGATAAACTGGTCTACAAGAACGCGGCCTACCATGCACTGAACCTCTCTTTAAATTTTTTCATACAGTCTCTTATTGTATGTTCAGATGGTGGATTTTTGTTGTTCTGTGCCCGGAACTTGCGTATCACTGCTGTAACAGATTTAAAAAGGAAAAGTATATAATCGAACGCTGCATTGTGCGGGTGTGATATGTGCAGATATTTTGAAGCGTAAAGTGCGGGTGTGAACTATGAAAAAAACTCTAAGAGTTCTTGGTCTATTTGAAATAATTAAAAAAATTATTTATTTTTAAAACCCCTCTCGGACTTTATAACAAGCCTGTATATATAATATATAAGGAAACAAAAGGGTGTATAAACCATAAGTGTTTTTGTGTACGCATGTATGTATGTATGTAAGTATGTATGGTGTGGGGGGAAGGTGTCAGTGTGTGTGGGGGGGGGGGTGTATGTGGATGGGCGAAACAAAAGTAAGAGGTTCTTATCTAAGATGGATATGTAACCTCGTGAATTAAGACCTTCCTCTACGAACACAAGATCAGTTTTTCCAGAGTACCAAATGCCTGCCTACACCATAACAGTACAACCACCGAATTTCACAGTGGGTTGCAAGAATTTGGGATTGAATACATTTCCACAGGTCCTCCATACCGAGATCCATCATCCTGAAGCAAACTGCTGGAATCTTGATTCATCTTGGAAGCCAAAAGAGTGTCAAAATTAATCAGACCGTCGTTCATCTGCACGGACCACTCATATTGTTTCCTCTATTAGTCTCAGAGAACAATGACTTCCGTTATTTTTAGGAAGGTGTAGTCTTTTTATTCTGGTCTTTTTATTCTGGTCTTTTTATTCTGGTCTTTTTATTCTGGTCTTTTTATTCTGGTCTTTTTATTCTGGTCTTTTTATTCTGGCAGGGCACTGTATTTACGAAATAAAATTGGATTCTTTTTAAAAATGTTTAAATGTTGGTCAAAAGAAAATTCTAAGGGTTAACTTTGCGATCACATTCAGATATTTCGAATAGTTCCCGGTTGATTTACATTCAGTGTAATTAAATTTGGTTGGGTTGGCTGAATTATAATTTTGCTTTTGGACTGGATTAGGTTGGAAGCGTTTTGTAAAATTTTATGATAGTTACCGGTAACTAGGTTCATATTACAGAAATAAACTAAAGTCATGGATAAACAGGAAACTCTTGGTTCAGTTTGTGTAGAGTAAGCTTAGGGTGAGTGAATGTGCTTGAAAACAGGTACATTTGTGTTGCTTTGGGGAGGAAACGCAAACTAACGGTACATCTCGTTCCTGAAGAATGATGCACCCGGACCTATAAAGATCTGGGTATCTGCAGTGCAAACTTACAACATGGGCATAAAAATGGATAAGCATCATACGCATCAGAGTTTTCACTTGATTACGACAACATGTTATAAGCTGCGTACTGGAGACTCGTTAGTACGTTGACCCTCTGTGTATTGGCAAAGTGCTGCGAGCTGCTCGTACTATGAATGTGGTGGTAGGCGGAGAAATGCTTTGTGTAAAACAGTCTATCCTGAATTTTCTTCTCGTTTACATTGAGTTTTTCACATATGTATCCTGAGACTGAATATATATACACAGTAACCCCCCGACATACACGCCCCCTATTTGCCTATTTGCGCGATTTCGGATTAACGCGGTCTAAAAAAATATTAAATTTTTTTTTAAAATAAATAAAAAAGGCACTGGTGGTTAAGAAGGCAGCTCCAAGAGGACTCAAGAGACTCCAAGAAACCCTAATGGTGAGTTGTATATTTTTTTATTATTACATGTTTTACTAATTTTTAAATTTTTTTACAGATGAGTTTATGTATTAATTTATTTATTTAATTAATATGTGTTTTTGGCAGATAATTATTATTATATTATTAATATTATCGTTATATTGTATTGATTTAATTTTATTTAATTTTTGGGGTGTCTTGGGGTTGGGAAGCCCATACTTAGCACATTGAATTATATGTTATAGTTCCCCCAATTTACGCGGAATTCATTTCACGTGAATAGTTCAGGAACGCATCTACCGCCTAAATCGGGAAATTTATATATATATATATATATATATATATATATACAGGGTGGGGCACGGGAATCAAGTGTTTTTTGAATAGCTAGTAATCGGCCATTAGGAATGGGAGGGGCGTGCGGTAGGTAGCATTCCATTCCTGGGTTCATAGCATTTAACTTTAACTAACACTCACCTTTATCTTTCAGGTGCATCATGGAGCAGTGGACGTTAGAACACCGCATGTTCGCGTATGATCATTTTGTTAGGAGTGGCGAGTCAGTGACAGCAGTTCAGCGTGCGTTTCGCCGCAGATTCAAACATTCATCGAAATGACTCTGTTCCCGCTCGTGACACAATCTTACGTTGGGTTAACAATCTTCGAACAGGAGGCTCAATAATGAAAACAAAACCGAAGGGGCCGCAACGCACTGTGCGTACTCCAGAGAACGTTGAAAGGGTCAGACAAGCGATGTTGCAAAGCCCAGGCCGCTCTGCTCGGAGACATTCAGCTGCACTCGGAATCAGCAATCGTACTGTTAGACGGATTTTGCATGAAGAATTACATTTTCACCCATACAAGTTAGCGATGGTGCAGGAATTGAATGTAAACGATTGCCCCCCAACGACTGAATTTTGCACAGGAAATGCTTGCACTTTATGAGCAGAATGAAAACATGATGGTGGTAATGAGTGATGAAGCCCATTTCCACCTTAATGGGGCCGTCAACAATCAAAACTGTCGGTATTGGGCTGCTGAAAATCCGCGACAACTCCATGAAAAACCGCTGCATAGCCCTAAGGTTACAGTTTGGTGCGCGGTGGGAAAGTTTGGCGTCATCGGTCCCTATTTCTTCGAACAAAATGGGGTTACCGTTACCATAACATCTGGGCGTTACATTGAGATGGTGAACACCTTTTTCATCCCTGAGTTACGAAGAAGGCGTATTGCTCGTCGACATTTGTGGTTTCAGCAAGATGGGGCCACGCCACACACCGCCAGAGCGTCAATGGCTGTTCTTCGCCCCCTGTTTCCCAACCATCTCATTTCGAGATTTGGTGACATTGCATGGCCCCCCTCGGTCCCCTGACTTGTCCACATGTGACTTCTTTCTATGGGGGTACCTCAAGTCACGTGTCTACGAGGACAAGCCCCGTACATTAGATGCATTGAAGGAAGCGATCCGTCAACAAATCATCCAAATCAACAGAGACCTGCTGGGAAGAGTGGAGGCCAATTTTCGTAAACGCCTTCAACAATGCGTCGACGGCCAAGGACATCATATGCCAGATATAATTTTTGGTACATGATTATTATGACATGAAATGCTATGTTCTTACGAATGTTGTTCTACCAATATATTTCTTTACAAAAATAAATTTCATTTCCTGATTATTCCAAAAACACTTGGTTCCCGTGCCCCACCCGTTATATAGAAGAAACGCAGAGACATTTCACAGCCAAGACTGATGGCTGCAAAGAACTCAACTACTTGGAAAGACTACGTAAACTAAATCTGTACTCCCTGGAAAGAAGGAGAGAGAGGTACACCATGATGTACATATGGAAAATGATCGAAAAACTGGTACCAAACCTCAAACTAAACCCAATTACCATCCAAACAACACTGGCAAATAGGAAAGGCAGAATGTGTAGTGTTCCCAAATTAAAGGTCCGAACACAAACTTGCGGTGCATTTTGCTCCTGAAGAATGTGTTTAACTTTTTATGCTTCACTTAAACTATGAATGCGTCAATGAATAATATATATATATATATATAATATATAATATATATATATATATATATATAATGCGCCTCCGTGGTGTAGTGATTAGCGGCGCTGACTACGAATCCATCGGCTCCGGGATCGAGACCCGGTAACGGCAGGCGGCGCGCAGCAAAGCCCAGTTGTTCATCCTTCCACACAATAAAAATCGGTTTGTAGATAAATGGGTACCCTGGGTAGCCTAGTGTAAGACGCTGGGCTGCTGGTGGGGCATGGTTCGGATTCCACGTTAAACTGTAGGTCTAAGGTAGGTAGAGTGACAAGCTTGACTTTCGTCAGAATGAACAATTCGGGCGGAAGCAAAATCAAGGTTAACCAAGATATAGATAGATATATAGATAAATAGATAGATATAATGATGAAAGTCGCTTGGAAACTCTATGCAAATTACACTTCTGACAAAATATATGATGTTCACGTGTCATATCCGCACAAAACACAGTCGATCCCCTATTTCGAAGTATCGCGACAAGGCATAATTAGGAGGTTATAAATCAATGAAACTGAAACAGTTATTGGACTTCGGTGGAGTGGCCGTCTGCGATGTGATATCCAATAGAAATACGCTGACGTTACATGTAAAGCCGCGCTCGTATTTGTCGGAAATCTGTCAGTCACGCATCAAACAAGAATTATTCTATTGGTTTTGCTGCATTAATGTGAATAATATATTCAATTATTACATTATATTATTATAAATATATTTATATTACATATTATATTATAAATATATTTATATTACATATTATATTATAAATATATTTATATTACATATGTAAGAATATGTAAATAAAAAGCGGGTTTATTCATAATATATATATATATATATATATATATATATATATATATATATATATATATAACGTAATATATAAGGGCAAATAGTCTTTCTTTGATGCATGAAAGATGGATTTGTGACAAGTGGGCCCTCTGTAAACAATCTTAAATGTGGAAATATGAGATATGAAATATTCACAAGGTGTCTGTGTGTGTGTGTGTGTGTGTGTGCGTGTGTGTGTGGGTGTGGGTGTGTGTGTGGGTGTGTGTTTTTAAGATTCATTTGAAGTCATAAACTAAAAGGTTAAAAAATAGTACAAATAAAAATAAAGTAAATCTGTAGAAACCATAAAATCCAACCATAAAATCCAACATAAAAATCCAACCATAAAATCCAACCATACCTAATTTCGCTGACTCAAAATAAAATTGTTTTGCGTTCAAAGACACCGCCAAATCTAAGCAAACAGTGAATTTTTTCACAAACAAGTGCTTTACGAGGAATACATTATAATAAACAAAAGCCAAAGCTTACTTACTATACGTATCCTCGTTTCGCCATATTGTTTACAAAACGTCGAAATCAACAGGGTAAGACGTCCTTCCAACGGTTCATAAACAAAAGAGGCTGAACTGATTAAGATGAAGACTCACCAAGACGATTTTCATTTCAAACGGTCGCCGACCCGACTGTAGAAATAAAGTCGAAAATGAGGCGCCGCCACAAAGAGGGTGATTATGTGTGATCCACGTTTTTAAGTATGAATGTTAAGTGTGATGTCCGTTCTCAGTATGATTTACGAGTATGAGGTAGATCGTTTGTTAAATAAGAGTGAAGAGATAAAAAAAAATAATGATAATAATCTCGTTCTATGTCGACGGAATCTTTTTTTTTTTTTTTTCTTTAGTGATAATTAATTATCTTGTAACTGAGAGTCATACTTCAAATAAGCTGAGATTCCTACTTCAAATAAGCAATTATTATTCATTGTTAATTAACAGGGACAGTTCGCGCATACGTTAATAACATGATGACTAGCAGCAAGTTTTCATCTTGATTAAAATTTTAATAATTAATTCAATTTAATTAACTGATTAATTGAAAATGAATAATAATTATGATATTATTAAAAAAATATTTACACATTATTTAAATTACAAATTTTCATGTAAAGAACTCGTTTTAATATCACTGATTGAAAACTATAATATTGAAAAGGCTTAAGAGACTATTTTTAAATGTAAAATCAAGCGTTACTATTCTTTAAATATAATGACGTCATTACATAATTATTATTTATAATTTGTAATAGTTACGTTCTGGAATTTATGTTATTATTATTATTATTGGTACTTTCCTGTTATCCTGGACCCCAGACTTTTTGCCAGTTGCCAGACTTCAATTTTGACACAGAATATTTTCATTAAAATTAACGAAAATATCACGACTTAACCTAACCATTTATCAAGGGTGTACAGTTTACCTAACCGGGCATTCAATTAACCTAATGAGATGGTAAGGTTAGGGTAAGTCGTGATATTTTCGTTAGTTTTAACGAAAATATTCTGTGTCAAAATTGAAGTCTGGCAACTGGCAAAAAGTCTGGGGTCCGGAATAACAGGAAAGTACCTTAGTATTATTTACTGTATATATGTAGATGATGATGATTAGGTCTGAAGGAAAGTCAAAAAAGTATTTGTCTGTATTCTTTTCCAGAACTGTCTACATTGCTGACCGTTGGCGGCACTGCAGTCACTGAGCGTACAGATTGCTGCTTCGTGGAATTGAGACCTTGACACTCAGTTGTTCAGTTGTAATCGTGCTGTAAACATGGATGCATCACTTTCGACTTGCACCAAAGAAAAGCAGCATACTGTTGTTCGTTTTTTTGTGGGCTGAGGGCGTAAAAGGTGCTGAAATTCACAGGAAGATTATCTGTATAGTATGGTGATCAAGTTTTCCCATAACTTGTCGTCGAGAACCATCGTACGCGCTTGTTCAATTTTAAACAAAAACGCCCCCTCAAAGAAGGAAAAGGAGAGAGTCGAAATCAAGGTCTCCAAAGCTGTTAAAACGTATACCATTTTTGTTTTAAATTTTGAAAAGAATGTGTAGTGTGTAAGATGCGTGTATTTGTAGTGAAGAATAGAGGGAGAAGAGTGTGTTTGAGAGCATGCTGGACTGCTCACAAGGTAGATGAGACACGGAAAAAGATCAGCGAAAGAGGACAGTAACAGGAAACACGGGAGTTCCAGTAATTCGTGTTTCTTGCCAGCGTTCCACCCGGAGTATTTCCTGGTCGAGTGGCGTCTGCAATGCTCATTGTGATTAAAAATTATTTTGAAATTGTGACGCAGTTTATTAAGTGTTCGTATTCATAGGCTACTATCTCGAAAAGAGGAGAAAAGAATTATTATATTTGTACATTTATTACATGTAGACTTAGGTTTTAAGTGTATTTCATGCCTTTATTAATTTTATTTATTTGGCTAGGCCGTGGTTAGTAAAATCTTTCAAGAGTAAGAACCAGCCTGTGACTCTGAACTTAGCTTTGTACCTAGACCTTTTGATATACAGTAGGCTTACCCTAGGTTCAATCTCTAAGTTATGCAACCTATACTTGAGAAAAGACACTGATAAGTTAGAAAGGGTTCAGACTAGAACAACCAAAATGAATGCAGAACTGAGAAGTAAAATATTTGAGGAAAAATTAGCTGAACTACTTACTTGAAAAGCGTCGACTTAGAGGAGAACTAATTCGAGTATTTAAAACTGATAAATGGCTTTGATAATATAAATTACAGGAAGTTAGTTAATAGGGATACAATTCCAAGAAAAAATGGATATAAATTGAAAGTCAAACGTTTTTAAGCAATTTTTTTCATATAAACTTAAATTTGAACTCACTCTCGTTAGATTTTCATGCATTAGACGTTTCATTGTTAGACAAGTCAGTAAACATTTTATTAGACATTTTACAGTAGATTAGTCTATCAATTGTTTAAAAAATTGGGACAATTTAGACATTTCAATTGACTTATTAAAATGTTATAATGTTATAATGTTTCAGACCAACAAAGACCCTAGGATCCACTCATGGCTGGTCTACCTAACCGTGTTTGTAAATGTGTATTGTGCCTGTCCTCCGTGGTGGCGGAGGGGACCTACAATTTTACATGGGTTCCGAACACCTTAATTTTACTACCTTAAACTATACCTAATCTATCAACATAATGCATCTAATCGATTTTTAAACATATTTATAGACGTGCTACTAATTACTTCTACCGGAAAACTATTCCAGCTATTTACTATTCTATGCGTAAAAAAGTTTTTGCCAACTGCTGTCTCCAACCTTCTACTAGTCAGCTTACACCCGTTATTTCTAGTTATATTGTACTATTTCGGAAAAGCTCTCTCTATTTACGTTATCGAACCCATTCATAATTTTAAAAACGTGGATTAGATCACCCCTTAGCCTCCTAGTCTCAAGTGTAGTCAATTTTAACTCCTTAAGCCTATCCTCGTACGACTTTGACCTAAGCGACGGAATCATCTTAGTTGCTCGTCTTTAAACTCATTCGATTTTGTCCATATCTTTTCGCATATGCGGATTCCAAAATTGGATTGCGTGCTCCAAATGAGGTATAAGTCTAGGGTGACCAGATTTTTGCGATCCCAATGCGGGACGGATCCATTTGTACACTAATATACTCGTATGATATCTCGATAATACTCCACAGGTCAACCAATACGTTTTAAAAGCATTTTGCAGCACTCTATAGGCATTTTACTTTATCTTTCAAAGATATATAACGGACAAATAATTGTACTACAAAAAGTAATTTTATATAGTTTACTTACCTAATTTATTGAAAAACATTTTATTTAATTGTACTTGGCACTGGAATGTATTTTCTTAAGGAGAGATATTTCTTTGTTCAGATATTCACAAAATTCAAGGCAACTCATCTCGTAATTACATATCGTTAATAACGCTGCTTTTAGAGTATTTATATTTAACCGACTTTTTTCTTCTGTCCAAAAGTTATTCATTATGGAAAATACCCTTTCTGTTGGAGCATTTGATCCAGGTAAACTCAAACAGAATTCTATTACCTTGGAAATGTTTTCAAAGGGAATTTTCTGACTCTTGAAATGTGTAAATATTTTACCCACCTACTGTCAACTTCCAGTTCCATGTCATTCCATTCTTTAATTCTTTCTGATGTTAAAATTTTTTACACAAATTACTTCATCAAATAGTTCACTGTCATTTAAAGGGAAATCGGACTTCCTTTCAAGAATGAATTCGATGCTTTCTTTAACTTCACTCCAGGAGATTAAGTTGCGAAGAAGAATCCAATTAAAAATTTTTACTTCTTCAAAATGCTGACACCACTCATTCAAATATTCTACACACATAGCATAGAATGAAGTATTTTTGAAACTTTCTATATCCTTTCCTTGTCTCTCTAAATCCTTTAACATTTTATCCACAGTTAAGGGTAAAAATGACTCCTGTTTTCTTTCAGTTAATTTTAGCTTTAAGTCCTTAAGAATACAGACTATTTCTGGCAAGGAAGCTTTTTGAGATTCAACTTTTAAGATGCAATCACGGAATAATGAACTCTGATTGTGTACAAAATACAGAAATGCCTCAGCATAAGGGTTCTCAAAAAATTGTCTGAGAATAGTAGGACATTTTTCATGAGACTGAAAATACACTTTCAAAGGTTTGAATAGCCGAAGAACCCTTTCGATGGCTGGCCTCAAAGCCAGCCACCTGGTTTTACTGTATCCTAATATATTTTGAAACTCCACGCCAACAAAATCACATATATCTTTCAGTTCTTCCACTCTGACTGTATAAATGTAAAAGAATGAGTAGATTTTCACAACTATCACGTCCACATCAATAGGCAGACAGTCACATGAACTTTTCATGCAGTTATTCAAAATATGGGCTGGACAATTGACACCAATTAATTTTCTACCCAAACTTTGCTGTAGCCTGAAGAAAACATTATTTTTGCCACCTCTTGATGATCCCCCCCCCCCAAAGTTAGTGTTTGTATTGTCAGCACATAATGCCAGTATTTTATTTGTCAGCTGATGAGGATCTAAAGTTCTGTGTATGAAATTGAATATTATTTCGGATGTCTCTCCAGCTAAACTTGTCACCTCTAAGATTTTTACCTTAACTCCCTTTGTCGGTAAAAAATACCTAACCAATAAAAGGCATACTTTGACATTTCCATGGTTCGTACAATCACTGTAAATTGCTATGCAGTTGAAAAGTGAAAGGTCGTCTTTTAATGATTGCAGAACATCAGGTTGAAAGACATTAGTTAAAATTGCCTCTGTTTTAGTACGAGCGCAAGAAAATGTCTTATTGAAGCATCTTCTGATTAGTTTTGAAGTGCAGTCTGTAGATCGAAAAGATAGGTTTGTTTGATTGAATGGTAAATCCAAGTTCCTTCAGCTACTGCTACACTTTTTTCTCTTCATCAAAATCTTTACTCTGAAAAACGTTGTCAAAGGCCTACTTGATGAAGCGCAGGCATCAGCTTGTTTATGCTTAGTAGAGTTTAAATGACGTTTAATGTCACATTTCCCACCACTTGCAATTGAAAAAGTAGAAAAACATTTAATACATTTCACCATGCTCTCACTCTTTGCTTTTTTAATAAATTAATAAAAGGATATCCTTTTTCTAAATCTTCATTGAAAGTGCACTTTCTTTTTGAAGTCATTTTTAAAATGTATGGGTACTCTGACAATTAAATAACATGTCAACGCCATTATAATTCAAAATTTTAACTGACGAGCGTCGGCCGTCGAGGTCTGTCGTACTGGAGGTTTCAAAAACGTTTTAAAACATTTATGAGGGGATGCGCGGATGCCAGACCTACGATAATGAATACAAATTACATTTCATTTGTACGAAAATTGCATAAATACAAGAATGCGGGACATTGCATTGTCCCGCATTGGTCGATGTTTTTTGCGGGACAGAAACTCTAAATGCGGGACAGTCCTGCAAAATGCAGGACGTCTGGTCACCCTAGGTATAACTAATGATTTATAAAGAGGAACAATAATATCGCGCGATTTGTACTCAAAATTCCTAGCTATAAAACCTAGCACTTTGTTCGCCTTATTGACCGTTGCTGTACTTTGCTTCGCTACTTTCAAATCACCAGTGACTATAACTCCTAAATCTTTTTCCTACGCTTGCCAACTCCTTCCCTGACATACTATACGCAAAATTACCGAACCTATACGCGAATCTATATGTAAAATTTTGCACTTATTAACGTTAAATCTCATTCGCCATGTGACCGACCAATCTTCGATTTTATTCAGATCTCCCTGGATTTTACCTCTATCTTCGTCATTTATCGCCCTACCACCCAACTTCATGTCATCTGCAAACTCTGAAAACTGTACTGATTAGGCCGACATCTAAATCGTTAATATATATAAAAAAAAGCAAGGGGCCAACACAGAACCCTGAGGAACGCCGCTCGCTACATTAGCCCAACACGACTCCGCTCCATCAACGACCACCTTCTGTTTCCTACCTCGCAACCACTCTTTTATCCAGTTTATTACTACACCCTGATTCCATGAGCCTTAGTTTTTTCAATGAGTCTTTGTGCGGTACGGTGTCAAACCCCTTTTGAAAATCTAAATTCACTACATCTACCGCCCGATGACTATCCTAAACTTCCTCCATGCTTTGGAAAAATTCTAAAAGATTAGTTAAGCAAGATTTGTTTCGCCTAAAACCGTGCTGCGTATTTCTAATCAAGTTATGCAATTCTAAGTGTTCGACTATGCTATCCCTAATTACACTGGTCAACAAAGTTTTTGCTTCAGACTCAAATCTAACTGTACTCTACTAATTTGAGGGTGCTGATTTCGAATATAATCTTTTTTTTCACATATCGGGTCGGGGGTTTTCTGTACAGAAAGTGGATTTGTTTGGTTGACCGTATTTCATGTAGATTTTTCATTAATGATTTTTTTCAAATGTTTGTGTTTAATTGTCTTCATATATTTTTCTCTGTTTTCAGATTTTATGACAATGTGTGCTTCTAGAGGTTGCAGCAATAAACCTGATTCATTCTGCTACATTTGTGGTCTATTCACTTCATCTTCACAACGCAGGAACATTAATCGCTCATTAAAACAGCCTACTATCATTACTTTGGTTGTCAAATGTTGATGAGTGTGGTGGTGTGTTTTGCGCGTGTTTTAATGTTAACTGCCTGTATTTCTATCGTGTTATCTGGTTGGATTGTGTTTGTAATGTTTTGGGTGGCATCAGTGTAGCTAATGCTTTACGTATGTAAGTGATAAGTTCACCCCGTGACCCCCAGTACGATCTTGACTGATCGCCGTGAAGTCAGGGATGGTGGGTGTTTTGTGTGTGCGTTTTAGTTTTGTTCCTTGTATAAGTGCTATGTGAATGTTTTGTTTGTGCACGAATTCCCTAAGCTGCATGATTTTGTTTGTGAGGCCATCTACGTTGTACTGTAATATGTTAATATTATGCTTCTGTATGTGTCTCATGGTCCTATTGTGTCTATGTCTTTGTGTATGGTGACATGTGTAAGTTGTAGTGGGGCCTGGATTAGTCTTAATGTCGCCGGAGAGTAAGAGTAGTCTGGGGAGCACGTCCGGCACGCAACTGCTCCTCGTAAATGAAAAAATAGCACGCTGGTATAGGTCCGGCCCCGGGAACCGATCGGCACTCTGACCGTGCCACGCAACAGGCCGTCGACTGCCAGTCTGGCCAACCGTAGACAGCCCGCTGCACAGAGAGGAAGTTTGGCCACCAGCGCGTTGATGTCATCGATTTGACGTCGCCTCTTCTTCGCGTTGACGTTCCCTGTTTTTTCGCTGACGTTGACGCGCTGACGTGTCCCGCGCTGGAGGATACAGCCACTGCTAGAAGCTTCCTCGTCAGCTGCTAACTTTTGGTTTTATTTTGTGTAGATTCAGTTATTACTGTGAATCTATTAAAAGAACATTCTCTGTTATTTTGTTGGAGTTCTGAAAAATTCACTGCCGGCCTTTGGGCAAAGCAAGCAAAGCGGCTGCTTTGGGCCCCGCGCTATTAGGGGCCCCGCAAATAGAGTACAGTATAAAAAATTTTTTTGGTTTTGAGTGCTAAATTAAATACGGCTTGTCATAATAACTCTTCATATATGATACAATAGTATTCCGTATTAATTATATATTTTGTTATAGTTCAGATATCGACTGACAGTGATGCCTCCAAAGAGATTGCGAGATACTGCTCGGAAATATCAGCGGTCACCAGAAGAGAGAGTGTGAAATCGAGTCAGAATTCAAGACAACACAGGTAAGACGAAAGAAGATGTTTTCCTATGAAGGGCAAGACCAGCTAATTGTAGATGCTGAAGAAAAATTTAAAATTTCTGTGTTTAACGCAATTTTAGACACTGCCATATCCTTCCTGGAACGACGACTCGAACAACTGAGAGAACATCACTCAAAGTTTGGCTTCATGTACATGTTCACAAAGATGTCCAAGACAGACCTACGTAAGCACAGCAAAGATCTCGAACTTGAACTGACTGATGGAGAAGACCGCGAATTGATGGATTCATGCTTGCTGAGGAAATGGAAGCCTTGAAACCAATTCTTCCAGAAGATATACAAAGTGATCCACTGAAGATATTGGGCTTCATCACTTTGAACAATCGTTCTGTGGATTTCCCGAATTTCACGACTGCATTGCGAATACTACTGACTATTCCAATTACTGTTGCATCTGGGGAAAGAAGTTTCTCAAAGTTGAAATTAATAAAAACGTATTTACGGTCGACGATGCTGCAGGATCGACTCAGTAATCTGGTGATCCTCTTCATTGAAAACGACATTGCGAGAAACTAACTATACAGACCTCATTGTCGAATTTGCCACTATGAAAGCCAGAAAGGTTCCCTTGTGATCACATCCAAAATAAATGATATTTGTTGTTGAATCATTGTTCTTTTCTTTCAGTAAGCATGCACCCACTATGGGTAGGTAACTTTAACCTTAGAGCCCCACTTTAAAAATCTCGAATTGGGCCTCGCATTTGCTAGGGCCGGCCCTACTGAAAATGTATTGCTCGCCTGTCTGCTAAATTGCTCTAATATGCACTCTATTTCTTCTTCCTTTAATTTACACTAGAAATATGTCTAAACTCCAATACAGAAATCTTCTTGGGAAGAATTTACACATGCTAGAGTGCTCCTGATCTTCGTACACGCAACAGAGAATAGCAGTTGTAAATTATCTGTTTTAACTCTTTGAGTTAGTGCTTCTTGTTTGATATTGGCGAATGGTGCTGCCAATATAATTTGCTTTGCAGCGAGTACAGTTGAAACAGTAAATAGTGGACGAAACAGGGGCTGGGCTTTTTTTTTCTTTGTGGTTGAGATACGATTTAATGCTGTTATTATTGGTGAATACAAATTGATGGTTAATTTGAGGGAAAGAGGGGTGAGTAGGTGGGAAGTTCTGATTGTATTTTGTAACTAATATAGTCGTAGTACGGAAAAGAAAAGCATTGTCTATCTTTTTTAACGGTGGGGACTTTAAGGAGGGGGTTGATAAATGTTGAGAAAACTTATTAGAGATTATAATAAATGTTTTGGAAAAGTTATTAATGCTGAAATTGTGAATGAATTCTATTTCGTTGTGGAAGGCTATGTAGGAGGAACAAAGTTGATAAGCACGGTGGATTAAGATTTTAATGCTATTAATTTTATATAGTGAAAGGATGTGGCTTAAGTAGTAGTACCTAGGCCTGTATACGTAGGTTTTCGATATATGGAAGTGCTGAATTTATAATTTTGTTTTGTCATATCTAAAAAGGGTAGGGTGTTGTTGGATTCGTCGTCTTTAGCGAATTTGATGGTTTGATGCTGGGAATTAAGATAGTTAAGAAAAAGGGGGACGTGGTTAGCATTGTGAAAGAGGAGAAAAAGTGTCATCGACGTATCTTTTATATAGGTGTGGTTTGAAATGGGTGGGGCAGTGGAGTAGCCAGTTATTTTCATGGTAACAGAGAAAGATGTCGGCTAGTGTGGCAGTTAGGGGGGATCCCATGGTTAGTGAATCGGTTTGTTGGTCGAGATGTTTATTGAAAAAGAAGTTGGTGTCTGAAGCGGCAAGAGTTAGCAGTTTGGTGAATTCCTGTTTCATTAAGTTGAGGACTGTGCTCTGATTGTTAAAAAATAAATTGTTAATGCAGATTTCGATGGCTTCTTTAATTGGTACTTTCAGTTATTCCCCCCCCCCCACTCACTTATTAATACAAAAACTAATATTGATACTGGCTGGTTCGTGTCCAGTAATTAGCCCGAAATGATATGTATAAATAATTTATCTAACTAGGAGGGAGATATTATTAGGAGGGGCTCTATAGTAACCAATCTCTTGACTCAGTCACAGGTTCACTCACAGCAGCGATTCATACAAATTTGACTACCATAGGCAGAGACAAATCATATGAACCGTAGGCGTAACTAATTCGAAGGCTATCAGTTTAACCTTTCATCTATAATATTAAAACTTACAGCTACCACTAAATAACAAACAAATATATACAGTACTATACAACAAACAAAAAGTGTATATATATATATATATATAGTTATATACACACAACAATGTAAGTTAATCCTGCCCTACAACAGCGTTATAGGGACAGCATAAATCAAAAGGGCAAATATACAAAGTAACAAATTAAAATAGTGGATACTTGCTCTTTAAAGCTTCTCTATACTAATTTAATCTATTAAATGTCAGCTGAAGTGGACATTAAAGATGAACGAATTTCAAATAAACCTAGAAATTATATTTAATTCAAATCAAATTTAAAGTTATAAGTAAATAACAGTGAAATACGATAATGCTAATCACTAGCTAAATCAAGAAGCTAACGAATGCGACAAAATTTAAGAAGCTATCAATATGGATTGCAAACAACGACTGACTCTTTGGAGTCTTAAACAACGAACAACGAACGAATCGTCGTACCTTTGGCTTCTCCCAAAGGTATAAAACTTCTACTACTGCATGCATATTAACGAAGAAATTTTCTCGTAATAAAAATAATGTATAATACATATACATACTGTATATACATTTACATAAATATATGAGGAGTAAAATTATCTTACCCATTCAATTGTGGAAAAAGTTTCCACAGGTACGTTGGTGTAGAGAGATGGTACGTCAAAGCTGTGCATATAGAGGCTGTTTGAATTGGTCAACGTCAGTACAGTATTTCTTTGGCGAACTCGTAGGAATTGGGGACGGAATATTTATTCTGCGTTAGGGGGGATTAGGGTGGGAATTAGGAATTTTGCTCGGTGTTAATTATGGGTAGTGTAGGCAGTTTGGTAAGTTTGGGTAAGTTTGGTTTGCGTATTTTAGGGCGGCCGTAAAGAGTATCTGGGGACGAGCCGGGAGAGCGTATTTGGTTGTAAACATCCTCCGAAATTTTATTTTGATCGTATAATTTTTTGAGGAAACGGTTGATTTTATCTTCAAGTTTTAAAGAAAATGTTACAGGATTATCATTAATCTTTTTAAATTTGGTCGAGTCGTTGAGGACTTATTAACCTTATTAACATAATCTGATTTGTTAAGAAGAACAGTAACCTTTGCCTTTGTCAGGACGTGAAATTATGATGGAGTCATCCCTGAATAATTCTCTTAGGTAAGCGATGTCTTTACTATTGATTAGGGAGGGGAGGGGAAAACTTTGTGAGGTTATGAAAGTTATAAAAGTTACGAAAGTGTTTAGCGATACGGGTAATTGAAGACTTTAGGAATGAAAGTTTAGTCTCGCCAGCTATTGGGAATCGTTTTAAAATATGAAAAAGTTTTTCGAATGATAAAAAGTGTTTAAAATAATTTATTTTAAAATTTGGTAATTCAAAATTCAGGCCCAAAGAAGAAGTCGTCTTTCGTTTTTGCTCAAAGTTCTCTGAGAAAAATTAAAAATTGTTTGATCAGGGTTTAGAGGTTGTAGGAGTCAGGCCCAATTGATTTAATTTTCTATTATATCTCAGCTGAATCTCTTTGTGGTAATTGTTGGCGTCTTTAACAATTTGAATTTTCAACATTAAATAATCTATAAAACTTACGGATGCTTTTAGTTGAGTTAAAGAAGATTATATTTAGTGAGGAGGTTTTTACTATGTGTATATATATATGTGTATATATATATATATATATATATGTATATATATATATATATACTGTATATAGGGTGAGTCAAAAGTCTGGAAACATAGAAACTATGCTTTTCAATGCAAATACAGTATACATATATATTTGTATTGAAAAGCATAGTTCCTATGTTTCCAGACTTTTGACTAACCCTATATATATATATATATATATATATATATATATACACACACACACACACACACACAGTATATATATATATATATATATATATATATATATATATAGGTTCCTGGGGTTTGTTTGTAAGTCGAAATGTTCGTAAGTCCAACATTACTCTTGTAAATACTGAATACTGTACACAGCATTGTAAAAAAAGGTTTGTACAGTACAGCTATACCCCAATAATATTCGACAGTATATTTTACCAGCCTTAAACAGTATTTTAATGTATAAATAGCAATAATAGCTACAGTAATGCCATCTATTGCGCGGCGGTTGAACTTCCGAACCGGCGCGGTGTTCAAAATTTGGATTTACAGACAGGTTTGTTTTGTTCGTATCTCTGAAAGTTCGTAACTTGAACGTTCGTAAGTAGGAGAGCGCCTGTATATATATATATATATATATATATATATATATATATATATATATATATATATATATATAGTAAAAACCTCATCACTAAATATAATCTTTAACTCAACTAAAAGCATCCGTAAGTTTTATAGATTATTTAATGTTGAAAATTCAAATTGTTAAAGACGCCAACAATTACCACAAACCAGATTCAGCTGAGATATAATAGAAAATTAAATCAATCAAAGCTACTAGACCACCAGGAGAAAGTATTGGAAACATTGTGTCGAGGACAAAACATACATGTAATATATACGGAGTTTGCTAAAGTCTTCGATAAATGTGACCATGGAATCATAACACACAAACTTAAGAACACAGGAATTACTGGAAAACTAGGAAGGTGGATATTTAATTTCTTGACGCAAAGAACACAAAGAGTGGTGGTGAACGGAGTTAAATCGGAAGTCTCGGAAGTCGTGAGCTCTGTCCCACAAGGGACAGTATTAGCTCCCTTGCTGTTCATAATAATGATTGCAGATATTGATGCAGATATTAAGGACAGTATTGTATCATGCTTCGCAGATAACACAAAGATATGTAAGGAAATATTGAACGAAGGTGGCATAGAAAAATACAAAATGACATTGAAACATTATTTCAGTGGGCAGAAGACAACAATATGAAGTTCAACGAAGGAAAATTCCAACTTCTAAGATATGGTAATAACAAGGAGCTACAGAAAACAGGGTACAAAACTCTGCAAGCCAAACAGATAACACCAAATTCACAAGTCAGGGATCTTGGAGTAATAATGTCGGATGCAGAATTCAGAGAGCACTATAACATCAAAATTACAACGGCTAGAAAAATAATGGGAATCATCTGGAGGAGCTTCCGCAGCAGAAAAGCAAACATCATGCTCAAATTATGGAAGAATCTAGTCCTACCAATAATTGAGTATTGCTCAGTGCTCAGAAGCTCATACAGAAAACGAAACATTGCGAACATTGAAACTATACAAAGAACTTTTACGTCTAAGATAGAGGAAACGGAAGGTAAAGACTACTGGTCTCGACTACAATCCCTGGAACACTACTCTCTCGAAAGAAGGCGCGAGCGGTACACAATAATATACATATGGAAAATACTTGAGGGCTCTGTCCCTAACCTTAGAAATGAAATAGAAACAAACTGGAATGAGAGAAGAGGCAGATTTTACGGTCCCAGCTGCGGTAGGACAAGGGGCCATGAAACGAGGATGGAAAATACCCTCAGAATACGAGGCCCAAAGCTTTTCAATGTCCTACCAAAAGAAGTGAGGAATCTCTAGCACACTGACCTGAATAACTTCAAGAACCAGCTAGACAGATTCCTGTGCAAAGTCCCTGACCTGCCATGCGTGGCTGGCTACGAGGGCAGGAGGAGATCAGACAACAATTCCCTCCTTCACTAAATCTCGCAAATGAGGCGGGATGCTGCAGAGGGGTCGACCGCAGGTCGATCCTGAACCGTCGTTCAAACTCACCTAAAGTAACCTAAAGTGTGTATATATATACAGGGTGAGTCAAAAGTCCGGAAACATAGGAAGGATAGGAAACTTTTATTGCAAAAAGACATGTGTTGCAAGTAATGTTATAAGATGTGCTCTATATGTTCTCCTTCCACTTCCAGACATTTCTTGATTCTGTTTCCCCACTCGACCTGGACTCTTTCCAGGACATAGGCTGGATTGCAAATGTAACATTAGTCCGGACTTTTGACTCACCCTGTATATATATTTATTTATTATTTTTTTTCAAATCCTAAAAGCACCATCATGCATAGCATAGGTTTGGAATTTAGTCAGTTGAAGAGAGTGGGGAGGCGCTGGTCTACCAGCATGTGTGTATGTGTGTGTGTGTGTGTGTGTGAACGGATGTGTGCGCTTTTGTCTCTACCTTTTCTCTACTCCACTACCTTCTGTCTTTCGCATCCGACCTATTTTTACCTTTTCACCCCATTCCATTGGGAAACGGGATTTTGTAAATAATGAATAAAAACTTTTCTTTCTTGTAAAAGTTTAATCAGTAAAAAATCGTGTCCCGCGTTTTGAATATATATATATAAAGCTGAAAAAGTAACAGGATTAAATTGGAGAACCTTCATATGAAGGGACAAGAATTGTATTGATTCCCTTGTTGAAACAACTGATCACACCAAAGCTAAAATATTACTTAGTCCGAACATCTCCACATAAAAAAGAGAAAATTAGTCAATTGGAAGGAATTCAAGGAACTTTTTTGGCCAAAATCAATGAATTCCAAGAACTAAAATTATTGGCAAAGATTATGTAAATCAATAAATTTTTTTTCTCTACTTTGTTTCAAAGGAATTCATCATTACTTATAGCCATTTATATAAAGTAATTAGTAATTTATTATTATTATTATTATTATTATTATTATTATTATTATTATTTGTTCAGATTTTGATTTATAAATTAAGTAAATAAGTTTTTTCTTCCTAGTTTTTTTTGTTCTGTTTAGAAAGTTTGCTGAATTTCGTTGAGGCACATCCAAACATTAATCCTATTATTTTTTAAGGTAATTTAAAAACTGTTCTTTTTGTCCTTCATAAAACTGTTTTTGGAAGAACTTCGTCCTGTGATATTCAGATCTCTATAATTTGAAAACTGTTCTAAAATAACAATTTTATGAACGATACGGAAGAAAGTTTTTCCATATTTAAACTACTCTCGTAAGTATAGAAATAACTTAAAACGAAGCAATACACCTTCGTCATGAGTTTTTTTTTAAGTACTTATTTATGGGTTAAAAAATACACCGGTTTTCTTCGTAAGTAGCGATTCAGTTATTTAAATGGAGTGATTCTACGATGAAGGAAAATGTTTTCAAATAGTAATAAAGACTGATAAAGTGATAAAAACGGGCTTAAAATTCAGTATAAACGTTTCAGATATTCCATCGATTTATAGTGTGAGATCCGATGGAATTACGTTTAAAAAAAAAAGATATTGTACCCCTTGGTGTGTGTGTGCATATATATATATATATATATATATATATATATATATATATATATATATATATATATATATATATATATATAGTCATGCGGGTTGCTTCTACAAAGCTTCAATTTAATATTTAGGAGAAATCCAATGACAAGGAATAAGTTGCCGAACAGGTAAAATTTTAAATAAAAAAGAAGCCTCTAGTATTCGGGAACATAGTATTAAATGTAAAACTGATGTCACTTTAGATAATTTTAAAATTCTCGGTTGTAATTCTTGTCCTAACTCACTTAGAATTTTGGAATCTCTTATATTAAAACATTGACCCCTTCTCTAAACGTGGATTCCTCAGCTGTCCCTCTAAATTTTTTATAATCCCCCCTCCCCAACTCCCCTCCCCCCTCCCCAATTTTTTATAATCCCCCCTCCCCAACTTATAACTCTCCAACCGCCCAACCCATAGTTTGTTTCCTGTTTTGTTTTAAATTACTCGTGCCTCGGAACCAGCATTGAAAGGTTCGTTAGTGTTAATTATTCCATTGTATTAGTGTTAATTATTCCAGTGTACTAATTTCAAATTTACTATATGTAATTTAAAAATAGCTTTTTAAATTTCTTGTAATTTTATATGTAAATTTTTATAACTTTGAATTTAACCCTCTTCTTTTAGTCTTTTTAAATTTTGCTTTTAATGAATAGGTTTCATAGAAATTATTTTGTCTTGTTCACATTTATTTATTGATTCTAATTTCATATTGTTATTATCTAGCCTGATGATGAGCGTATTGCTCGAAACGTTGCGCATTAAGGAAGACTTTTCATGGCATTTACATTCCTCCTTGTCATTGGATTTCTCCTAAATATTATATATATATATATCGTAAAGAAACGACGCTTGTATAGGAGATATTCCGCGCAAGACAAGCGTCGTTTCTTTACGTTATTTATACTGCGTGTTCTTTGCAGTTGAATGTATATATATATATATATATATATATATATATATATATATATATATATATATATATATAATATATATATATATATATATATATATATATATCGTGGGCACTGGAACTTTGTTTCTCTCTCTGTATTAATATTAAAATAATAAAGGAACAACATCTCGGAAATTTATTTTGTATGTATCCGAGAGTGTATAAAGTACCAGTAAATTTGTGGATATAAGTTAATAAGTGAAATTTATTGAGTGTAAATACAGTATATAACATTTTTATGGGTCCGCTTTCCCATCATACTTGTAATTTATACAATTTAGCATGGACTGAAAACGAAACGATCAGGCGTGTGATTTTTGTCAAAAATTACGTGTGTATGAAGTGAGACGACAGAAAAATATCTGTTGTGCCGAACGCGAAACAGGTTCTTCTTCCGTAGCCTTATTAGCCCACTTCTATGTGGGGTCGCTGTTACGGATCCTTCTTCTCCATTCACTTCTGTCTTGAGCCACTTCTTCCTCCAGTCCCTTTTCACTCATATCTTTCTTCAGTCTATCCCGCCACCTCAACTTAGGTCTACCTCTTCTCCTCGTGCCTGGAATTTCCAACCTCAGCATCCGTCATCCCACATACTCCTCCTCCCTCCTCTGGACATGCCCATACCATCTCAATCTACTTTCCTGTGCCTTCTTGGAGATTTCCGTTACTTTTGTTTTTCCTCTTATTAAATCATTCTTCACTCTATCCCTCCTAGTCACTTCACACATCCATCGGAGCATCTTCATTTCTGCCACTTCCATTTTCTTTTCCAGACTTCTTTTCATCGGCTGTTTCTGCCCCATATAGTAGTGCTGGTCTTACTACTGTCTTGAACAGTTTTCCCTTCATCCTCACATTCACCTTCTTATCACACCATACTCCCGATACCTCTCTCCAATTTTTCCAGCCAGCTTGAATTCTGTTGTTTATTTCTCCTTCCAAGTCTCCCTTCTCCTCTATGATTGATCCCAGATACTTGAAACTTTTAACTTTCTTTATAATAAATTCCTGGACCATGACACTACCCATTTGTTCGTCTCCAGGTGCACATCTCATATACTCGGTCTTTTCTCTGTTTTTTTAGTCCTCTAGTTTCCAGAGCTACTCTCCACCTCTCTAATTTCTCTCGCACTCCCTCTCCTGTTTCTGAGCACAACACGATGTCATCAGCAACATCATGGTCCATGGAACCTCCTTTATCACGTCTTTGCTGATCACATCCATCACAATATAAAAAATCAGCGGACTCAGCACTGATCCCTGGTGTAGACCAACTCGTACCTCAAATTTCTCGGTCTCTCCCATACTACTTCGCGCCTTCGTAATAGCGCCCTCATACATAACTTGGATCAGTCTGACATACTTCTCAGGTACCCGCCTGTCTCTTAAACATCTCCACACTTCCTGCCTTGGGACTCTATCATACGCTTTTTCTAAGTCTAAAACACTAGATGTAACTCCTTTCTTCCTTCTCCGTACCTTTCTAATAATTGTCGAAGTGCAAATATTGCATCCGTTGTTCCTCTTCCTGGCATAAAACCAAACTGCTCATCAGAGATCGCTACGTCCTCTCTCAGTCTCGCTTCCACAATTCTTTCCCAGATCTTCATGGTATAAGCTTTATTCCTCTGTAATTTTTACACTCTTGGATGTCTCCTTTCTGCTTGTAAATTGGTACCAATGTACTTTTCCTCCATTCCTCTGGCATCCTCTCAGTCTCAAAAACTGCAGTCATTATCCTCCACAATATATCCAGTCCTTCTTCCCCCAACGACTTTCATACTTCTGATGGTATCTCATCTGCTCCCCTCGTTTTTCCATTCTTCATTTTTGTTAAAGCCATCCTTACTTCTTCTGTCTACATTTCTTACCATACCTTCTTTCATTTTCTACATTTAGGAAGTTTTGGAAATAACACTCCAATCTCTTCTTTATTTCCTCTTCCTTCACCAGTACTTCACCTTCTTCATTCCTGACTTGCTTTATATGCGTTACATCCTTTGTGGCTTTATTTCTTGCCTTTGCTATGCTACAGATCCTCTTCTGGCCTTCGTGTCTCTAATAGGGTTTCTTTCCCGGGATCCCGGCTGCTTTTATTTGATTTGAAAATCCCGGGAATTGGACAAATATCCCGGGAAATCCCGGAATTTTAAAATGACTTAATTTAATTTAATGATTTATTTATTTGTTTTTCCTTTTGTTATTAGAAGGCTCTTGGGTAGAATTAAAGAAAACTGCATAATATTTACCACATTTTATTCTACTTTTCTGCTTTCTTAAATGAACAGCTACTAGCATTAGCAACTTAGAGCAATCTAAACGTGAGCCCGTATGCCAAAAACTGGCCGAGGGAATGTCGCTAGCGCTGCGTATAATACAAGGAACCGAGTCTCAGTATATTATCTAGCGATCGCAGGCAACTCATCGTGCATGCAACTGACCCACAGACAGCGTTACCAGACGTACGATAATTATCTTATAAATACGATAATTTTGACTTTCGTACGATGTTTTGAATTGAATATTATTTGTTTTGAATTGTGATACTGAATTTCAATTTTACTACTTTTTTTTTTACAAAGCTGGGCTACTTTTTGTCAAATAGTTCTGGCAACTTTCTTGCAGTTTTCCAGAAATTTTTATCCAAATTATGTTAAACCTGCTGCCTAAAATTATGCTAAACCTGTTTCCATTTTATGCTAAAAATATGCTAAATAATATTTTCATTTTATGGGCTATTTTTAGGGAAGAAAATACATAAAAATACTCATTTACTTCACTTTAGTCAGTTTAGCTACTTTTATAATAAACTCTCAATCAAAAAAGAAGAAAAAATGGGTTTAAAAAATTGTGGAGAAAGATATAATTTTCAGTATTCTTTCTACATCAAAATAAAAAGGCATACTAATGTCACTCACTAAATCATCATAATACATGAAACCATTCTTATTTCCTGAGTACGCATGATAAATATTATGTTTAATAAATAATAAATAGCTACCACTGATTGGTAAACTCAATTCAAGTATTACAATGCAAAAGTGGTCATCTAGGCATAAGTAATTGGTTATCCCAATTCTAAAAGGGTATTTTATCACTGAACAATAAAAAAAATTACTGTTCTCTTAAATATACAACCATTCCCTGGATTTCCCGGAATCCCGGGAATTGGCTTTATTTTTCCGGGAATTCCCGGGGTTTCCCGGGATGAAGAAAGCTGCATATAAGGAGAAATCCTAGTCTCCAACTCATCATAAATGTTTGCCAGCTGCTTTGCCTGAGCCACTGCTTTATTAGCCCTTTTATTTGCTTCTTTATATCTCACTCGATCATCTTCTTCTCATGATTCATCCCATCTCTTCTTTGCCGTATTCTTATCCTGTATCTCTGTTTGCACTTCTTGGCTCCACCACCACGTCTCCTTGTCATCTCCTCTTCCTCTTTTCGATATCCCCAGGGCTGTCCGTCCAGTCTCCCGGATCTTATTTGCTACCTGGCTCCACCCCAGTCTAGTCCTCTCGTCGAAATGCCCCATCTCATTTCCATCGTCCAGTACTGCGCGCTTAAAATCTTCTCTAATTCTTTGGTCTTTAAGCCTCCACCACCTGATCTTAGCCACTTTCTCCGGTTCGAATTTACAGCACCTCTCATTTTCATATCCATCACCAGCAGTCTATGCTGTGGCGCCACACTCTCTCCTACTATTACCTTACAATTTACAATCTCACTACAATGTGTACTTTTGTCCTCCACTGTTGTACGTTACTAGATGTTTCCGCTTCTTCTCAAACAGTGTGTTTACCAATACCAAATCGTAAACAACCGCCAAAGTCTATCACTTGCGGGCATTAAATTTATCTGTAACTCGTGTATGGAGAATGTAAACTCATTCGTGGTATTTAAAACAATGACAAATACGAATGCGATAGAGAAAAGGAAAATAACAAAAGGAAAAGATGATGACCAGAATGTCCCGAAGGAAAACGGTGTGGACGAGAGAGAAATAAAAGTTAAAACAACGCGATAAAAAGACATGATTGTAGAAGAAATAAAATAAACGCAAACTGTGATGCGGTGAAATCAAATATTATACAGATACAGGGACGGGCAATGCATCTATGCACATTCGACTTTATGCAACTTCCATTGCAAAAATGGAAATTGTAAATTTGGAAAATGCAAGTCCTACACTGTAAAAAAGGTATGTTTTATCTACTTCTAAATCCGAGCGTATATCTGACATCAAGTGTACTTTCGAATTACGAAATATCTGAGACTACACGGGAATTACGAGAGCTCCGAACGCACACCAAATGCCTGAGACTACATCGGACATTAAATATACTTTCCGAGCACTCTGGTTACTGGTAGTACGTGGAAAGTACAACGCAGCACAAAAAACCGCTAAAAATGTATAGGTCTATGAAACCTAACTGATTTCCATGAAATTTAACTTTTTAATAGAATTTCTTCATTTAATTTTAACTTAACTACCATATATTTAATTATGTACCCCTACATTATGTACAAAGAAACAAATTAAGTTAATTAATGATATTTAATGGGTCACCAATTTGATCTTTTGACCAAATAAATAATGTCATTAATATAGGAGATAAAAAGGCTTCGTAGTTTTCTGTTTAATTAGCAAAAATAAAAGAATAATTATTTAGCGTGATTAACAATTAGTTTATAAGGAAATGTGCAATATTAAGATTAATAATTGCTGAGAATAAAGGAGTGATTTGATGCAGGACAAAAGTTCAGTGATTTATTAGTATTAAGACCAATAATTAGGTATTGGAAACATTTCAGATCGCCTATGCGACTAGGCTGAAAGTTTGTCTGAATTTGTAGGTTGTATAACAAAGTAGCCTGGCACGACACTGTAAACACTGTAGGCCAGGTAGGGTTGCCAGACGTCCAGCATTTGACCCAAAAATCTCGCGTCCCGCTTTGTATTCAAAATGTTTTGCAAAAAATATTTTTTAAGAAAATTTTTTCGGGATGAATTGATTTAGAATTTTCTAGAATTATGTAGGATCCTGTAGAATTCTGTGGAGTAATGTTGAATGTTCTAGAACATCCTAACGTCTGGAGCATATATTTTCCGTTCCTCATTCCAACGCTGTCTGAAAGAATTTTCAACTTGATGACAACCAACTGGAGGAAAGATAGAAATTGGTTGCTCATTGAAAACTTTCAGAACTTATGAATAAAGAAAACTTTTCTATGACTTGCAAGGAATTTCAGTTATACTTGAAGTCAGAAGATGGAGCTAAAATTTTGAAGAAGATTAAAAGTTCAGAAAAATATTGACATATGTCATAATATAATTAGTAAAGCGATGTATACTACAATATTTAATATGCTATGATAATTTCAATATTATTTACGATATTTCAATATTATGTATAATAATTTCAATATCATTCACGATAAATGCAAAAAACTTCACTTTTTTCTACGTGAAGGTCAAAATATGATAATAAAAACCCACTCTAATAGACAGAGTTTATTTCCACAACAGTTTCGATGCCCACTGGCATCCTCCTCGGGTGGATACAGAAAAACGAATGAACCCAAAACAAGAGGGAAAACAGTCCAGGGACCGTTAAGAAATTCGCACCTAGGTTAGATCCCGTTCTCCCGACACGGGAAGGGCATTTTATTACAGGGTCCCGCTTATAAGTACATTCGCACAAATTAAAACTATCTTCTTGTTTTATACATACAGATTCTATTATTTTGACATAATTACTGCATTTATTATTGCATTTACATTTTTTTAACATTTATTATTATTACCTTCACACTAATTATTAAATTTATAATATTACCTTTTAGTGATGGATCGAGTGGTCGGTTTTTCACAACCGCGGTTGCGGTTGTGTTTGCGGTTGTCGAATTTTTTCCAACCGCGGTTGCGGTTGCGGTTATCATATACTAGGAAAAATGCGTAATTATTAACTGGATTTAGCCACTATAGTGCGATTTAGCCACACTTGGTACATAATATATACTAAATAGTATTTATTTAGTAAATACCTTATGTTGAACACAAGTTTTGCAATACACCGCTACCGCTATTTGTGTGTTGCAAAACTTGTGTTCAACATAAGGTATTTACTAAATAAATACTATTTAAATGAAGTATATTCTAAACTTATATAGCTATTATGAAAGAATAGGTCAAATTAATTAAAACCATATTTTGCACTAAGTGTGTTACCAGGATGAGGGACGAGGACCCATCGCACTGTTCATCCCACCTACCACTTTCCCAGCCTCCACCCATTGGAAAGTTATGGATTATTATTCATTTGAAAAACTGATGTCAAACTTAATGACAGGCAGTGTGAATTTCAAGAATAATATTTTTGCTGCATTTTCACCTTACAACCGCAACCGCACTTATGGAACGGCGGTTGCGGTTACGGTTGCGGTTGTGAATTTTTGTGCGGTTGTAGTGCGGTTGCGGTTGCGGTTGCGGTTATTCGATCCATCACTATTACCTTTATTATTACATCTGTTTCATTTATATTTATTTCCACATTTATTACTTCCATTATTACATTTACATTTACGTTTATTATTCCATTTACATTTTACCAAAAAAAAAAATCGAATGAACTAAAAGCGAGTAAGGAAACAATCCAGAGACCTTTAAGAAATTCACACTTAGGTTAGAACCCGTTCCCCGACTCCGTAAGGGATTTTTTGACCAAGAATCTCATTAAAGGGTCTAACTTATAAGTACCTTCGCACAAATTAAAATTATCTTCTTGTTCTATACATACAGATTCTATTATTTTTCTTTTGACATAATTATTACATTTATAAAGTACCTTACTTAATTCCCAATCTATAGCATGATTATTTTGGTTGGCGTGATGAAAAATGGCATTATTAGTATTACAACTTCTGAAGGCATATTTGTGTTCTTTAATACGGGTTTCAATATTTCTTCCAGTTTCTCCTACGTATACTAAATCACAACTTTTACAGGGAATGCTGTAGACACAGGCTTGTTCCTGTTTTGCAACGTTATTCCTAATCAATTTACTTTTCACGGTAGACGAATATTTGAACGCCAAAGCAAACTTAAAATCTTTCGTCAACGGTTTTACTCTTTCTAAGCCGGCAATGTAAGGCAAACTCACATATTGTTTTTGGTTAACTGAAGGTTCCCGAGGGGCATAAAAAGATTTTCTGGCTTTAAAATACGCCTTTCTGATAAACCACTCAGGATATTTTAAATCCTTAAAAATGTTCCAAATCTTTGAATTTTCCGGGTCCAGCAAATGTGGGCTACAAATCCTGAGTGCTCTTAGAAACATGGAAGAAATAACCGAGCTTTTAGCCCCTTCACCATGATATGAAAAAATAATGAATGTACGAATTACAATGAGTAGGTTTTCTATAGACCGTGAAATTGGGCTTTCCGCTTTCGTTAATAACCAAAACATCTAGAAAAAGTAATTGTTTGTCGTTCTCCCATTCATATTTAAATTTAATAGAGGGAACAAGATTATTTAATGACTGAAAGAAAGTGTTAAAGTTGTTCCAGTGGTTAGGCCAAAATGAGAAAATATCATCTACATAACGAAACCAAATTATCATAGATTCCTGGGACATATTGTTTGCAACAATTCCGACTCAATATTCCATGTATAATGTACTCAGTATTGGGGATAAAGGGGACCCCATTCCCATACCAAAACGTTGCAAATAAAATTCTTCACCGAAGAAGGCATTATTGGTGACACAGAGTTTTATCAGTTCTAAAAATACAGATGTGGGCATGCCTAGTTCTACGTTACATGTTGGCAATTTTCTATCTAAAAAACTAAGTACATCATGAATGGGAACTTTCGTAAACAAGGACTCAACGTCAAAACTGATCATTCTTCCCCGTTTTAAATCTAAGGACATAACTTTGTTAATAAAGTCACAGGAATTAGTGATGTGCGAGCCGCGATACGAACGTTCAATGGGAAAAGGGGGGTTATGTGCCTGGGGACCCTCAGACACCCCTCCTAAAATATAAATACTAATTTTAGGGACAATAAAAACAGCAATATAATTTATTTTAACATACAAAAAGGCAAAAAATCTGCTAATAAATTTGCTGACATATTTTAGTGCACAGAATATCTACAAAATTACTTTGGTTACAGGGTAAATAACGTTAGAAAATGGTTTTCTACTGATACCGTATTAGACAAAAATGTACTACAGAGGGATTGCGAGGGGTGACGCAAATACTGTAGTAAGAGCATCCTCAAACTGGAAACAGATGCTAAGTGATCAGGGACAGTACAGGACTTGCTCCCAGTTGTGGCTGTAAAGTTTTGGCGTTGATCTGATATATTCGTCTTATTTTTGCTGTGAGGAATATACCCGTGCCTGTTATAATGTTTAACTACTGAACAGTACTGGGAAAGAAATAATGAAAATAGTATTTTAGACTCAGACATTGTACATAATTTCAGTACTGACAGAAGTGGGGGGTGTAGGCCCTAAGGTGCCTAGAAGTCCATAAATGATCAGCTGAGTGGGGTTAGCCGCCGTTTCGCTCCTCTGCGGCCACACGCATAAAATTTCATCCAGCTGCGCTAATTCGTGAATACATACGCGAAATTTGCACCCGCGAACCGCGAAAAGGGTCACAAATGGTCAACCGCCGATATGCGAAATCCGCGAAGCGCGAACTTAGAGTGTATATATATTAGGGATGTGCCGGATAGTGATTTTGCCGGATAACCGGATATCGGATATCCGACAAATAGTGATCACCGGATATCGGATATCCGGCCTGATATCCGGTTGTCACCGGATACGGTGACTACCCTTTTAGATCCCCGCTACAAGTCGCACTTTCTGAAAGATGCCAATGGGGTGAAACAGCAGCTTGTGGCAGAATTAGTTGAGCACGAAAAACTGCAGAAGAAACATTCTACTAGCCGGGCTGAAGCAGAAGTCGAGGAAGCAGAAGTAGCAGAGGTCGGTTTGCCAATGAACTTGGCTGAAGAAACTCATGAGGACATATGGGCTTGCTTCGACCAACTTGTGAAAAAAACTTCAGTGGATCAAGAAGACAGCAGCAGTGCAGACGAATCATGCCAGCTACCCGATGTTTCTCAAACTTCAGACTCATCCAATGCAAAGTGTCCTCTGCTTCATAGGCATTCAAAGGCTAAAAAACTCTGCCTCTTCTACACTTCAGAAATAGATAAGTATCTGTCGCTACCAAACATACACAGGACTGACAACCCAATGAAATGGTGGTGCAACAATGTCAATCAATTTGAAACATTGAAACCAATGGTCCTTAAATATTTAAGTGCACCACCAAGTTCAGTTGCCTCTGAACGGTTATTCAGTGTAGCGGGTCAGGTATATGCAGACAACCGAAGCAAATTATTGCCAGCTAATGCTGAAGAACTGATCTTCTTGATGAAAAATATGAAATATAGTGAATCGTAAATACGTACATTAAGTCTATTTTCATTTATTTTTCAACACATATTGTCATACTATTGATTGCTTGTCTTCATTTTTTCTATAATGTGTGATATCATGATATGTCAATGTTACAGATGTATTTAAATTTTTTATCTGTTTAGCTCAATTAGATCAATTTAATTCTCAGTTTCTGTTTATTATTATTGTGTTAGGGTGGTTGTCATAACCACTTCTTTGGATCCCTTGATTATTAAACTTATTTCTTCTCTCTTTGGGTCGCCATTGTTGCAGATAGAGAGGTTAAAACTAACTAATATAGCTAATAATAAATAATAATACTAATAATAATGCTATTACTTTGTAGGTACCTATAAAAATGTTTATTAAGGATTCATCATCTAAGATATTTAATTAAAATTAAAAGTGCCGGATATCCGGCCGGATAGTGCCACTATCCGGCCGGATACCGGATAGTGCAAAAAGTGTCGGCTACCCGAAAAAACTGGATCGTAACCGGATATCCGGCACATCCCTAATATATATATATATATATATATATATATATATATATATATATATATATATATATATATACACACACACACACACACTCGTATTAAAGAAAATGCACTTTTGGGATTTCGGGACACTTTGATATTCTAACTGTGCCTGCAACAAAGTCTCTCCATGCATGTACTTTCCATATACTTTCTTACGGATTCTAAGTAAATTACTGTACTTTTCATTTACTTTTCGTAAAGGTCTTATAGCGGTATTTGGAAATTATACATAAAGAAATATTTTTTAGAGTGCACACCTAAGTAGCTGCAAAATTATGCAAGTTACCAAAAATCCGAGTACGGGCAAAATTGCCTTTCCTACCACCATCCTCAAAGGAACACGATAGTTGAGCGGCCAAAATCATCAGCAAACAGAGTAAACGATTTTTTAGACGTAGCCAACACGATTCAGTTACTAAATATCACTCAACCAATACAAAGACAGTAGACGAATACTGGAATCCGAGAGCTGTACAGAATAAATGCAGGACGGAATTACATACGATATCGGGACATCATGTATCGAAGCATAAAGAAGAAGGGAAACTGCTGAAGATCACAGGGCAACGAAAACATTTTGCACAACCAAGGGATAGTGAATTTGACCTACGAAGGTTGCTCAAAAGTAAGTTTACAAGGTTAATTACCGGTGCATTATGCATAGTACAATAATGTTGTTGGTAGTACAGTATTTTGTTAGGCAAGTATGGCAACACTGTAAAGTGACAACATCCGGGATCACCACGAATCAAAAAGTTGAAGAATGCACCATCAGCTAGTAAGGTGATGGCAACAATTTTTTGGGATCATCAACGCATTTTGTATGTTGAATTCATGCAAAAAGGACAACAATAAATGCCACTTCTTATTGTGAAACTTTACAGCGACTCCGTACGCCTATCAGGAGAAAACGTCCCGGTTGCCTACTGCAGGTGTGGTGTTCTTGCATGACAATGCACGCCCTCACACTACAAATCAAACATGCCAATTTTTGGAATCGTTCCACCGGGAAGTCATGGATCATCCTCCCCATAGTCCTGACCTTGCACCAAGCGACCTCCATTTGCTTCCGGCCCTAAAGGAACACCTCGGAGGTAAACAGTTTCAAAACGATCCTGATGCAGAAGCGGCCGTACCCGTACGAAACAGGTTAAAAACTAAAAACCCTACATTTTATTCGACCGGCATCGGAAAGCTTGTCCCACGCTACGACAAATGTTTGAATCTGTTTGGGGATTATGAAGAAAAGTAGTAATAAGTTGTTGTTGGAATACTTGTAATAATTACATAATTACTTGCCTTGTAATAAAACAGTCTCTTGAAAACACTTTGTAAGCTTACTTTTTGAATAACCCTCGTGTGTGTGTGTGTATATATATATATATATATATATATATATATATATATATATATATATATACACACACACACACACACATTTGATAACCTTTGGTTTGCTTCCGCTCGAATTGATCATTCTGACGAAGGTCAAGCTTTTCACTCCAGTTTAACGTGGAATCCGAACCACGCCGCACCATCAGCCTAGCGTCTTAACCACGAGGTTACCCAGGGTACCCATTTATCTACCAACCACTTTCTTTATTGTGTGGAAGGATGAACAGCTGGGTTTTGCTGTGAGCCGCCTGCTGTCATCGGGTCTCGATCTCGGGGCCGATGGATTCGTCGTCAGCGACGCTAACCACTGCACCACCGAGGCGGTGTGTGTATATATATAGCCCACGTCGGGCTAGCATCATGAAAAGGAAAAAACTATAGTATTTGTCATTTACCATTACTTATTCGGACTGTAATGGATTTAATTTTCCTAGAAGAGTTCCTTGTTCCATGCACGGTCTGTGTGTATCATATATATATATATATATATATATATATATATATATATATATATATATATATATATATATATATATATATATATATATATATATATATATATATAATTGAAATTGGGTAGTTTATTGTCTGAAAACAAAATCAGATGAAATTAACATAGTCTATGTACGAAGTATTTACTTTTAATCCCTTGCGAACTGTGTCGTATATAATAAAATTCATGGGAAAATAGGTTACCATATACAGTGCAACGGCGATTCTGTACAACCTTTCACGAGGAGCCACCCACCAGAAGAGACCTATATGCATGGACCAAGAATTTGAGGAGACTTGCAGTGTTCTAAAGGAACACTCTGGAGGGCGAACAAGATCGGAAGAAGATGTTGAACGAATACGCGGCGCCTTTGGTAGTAGCCCGAGAAAGTCCATCCGTCGTGCAAGTGTCGAACTGCAGATTCCTCGTTCAACTGTGCTTAGAGACTAGAGTCGTGCGCAAGCGGCTGCAGCTCTATCCATATAAGCTTCAAATTGTTCAGCATATAACATGTGAAGATCTTAACAAAAGGAAACATTATGCTATGCACAATGTATCTAATGTATCTAAATGTTATAATTCACATATATCACATGAAACTTTATGACATTGACTATTTACTGTGTGACTATTACATTGTTTGCATCATTCAATAAAAAATTATAAGGTTTCAAAGTTGTTTAATTTCGAATGGGACACCGGTGTGTATATATATATATATATTATATATATATATATATTATATTTATTTTTAAGTTTGGGAAGAACCGATTCGTCTCTATTTAAAAGGGCATATCTCTGCGAAAAAACAAAGAAAAAGTGAGAGGAAAGACAGAGGAAAAAGAAAGGGTGGGGGGACAGTCGAAGTGGAAAAAGACCAAGGATGACAAGGACTGCAGGGTCGAGCCCCATCATCCTTGGGTGCTAGGGCCGGAGGGCGCACGTGAAACTCTAGAACAAGCACGTACAAACGAGCACAAAGAGCACTCAAGAGCACGAGCTTCACTGCCCAACACAATTTTGCTGATTTAATTCTAACACCTGTTTTTAGGTAACTTGGTGTGCTGATTCAAAAATCACCTAGTTTTTGCCTATCACGTCAGGTTTTCGAGCAATCAAATACTGATATTTTGGAGATATCGCATTTTGGCAGGGTTATGCCCAATTTTTTTTCTTTTCAAAAAATAAGTTTTACATACTCAGAATCAGCATGGAAAAGTAAACAATTGTGCAGGGAGTGAACTTTAATATACAATGGTAATATTGACACATAAAGTGATTAAAAGTATTTAAATAAGCAAAAAATGAATCCATATTAAAGCAAGCACGGGACCAGTTTTCTTAACATTGTCTTTTTCTTGTTTTCTTACTTTTCAGTGCTGATAAATTTTCTCTTATAGGACTTCCTAGAATGAGAGATGTCAAGACAATCTCTTTGCAGGCTCCAACAGTAGTCAGCCATCATATGGGTATCCATCTTCCTTGGTATCGTTCTTCCATCACTTTGATATCTTGGTGGAACCTTTCACCTTGCCTTCACTAACATCACAAGATTTTCTGGAAATTTATCCAGATGACTGTTGAGATAGTGAACTTTAATGCTCATGTTGCAACCCAACTGCTGAAAGTTTACAAGTAAATCCTTTACAAGATCTTTATAATTTTCAGACTTTTTGTTTCCTAGGAAGTTCTTAACTACTGCCACAAAAGCATTCCAAGCTCTTGCCTCCGTTTCGGTCATTGAGTTACTGAACTGCGGATCTTCATCAGTTTTCTTATCTGGGGACCATCGAATATACCAGCTTTAAGCTTCTCATTATCAATTTGATAAGCGCCCTTCATGGATCACCCAAAATAGGCATATTGCATTGCACGAAAACCTGATGTGATGGACAAAATCTAAAGTGATTTTTGAAATCAGCACATCAATATTATCCAGAAACAGGTCTTAGAATTAAATCAGCAGCAAAATGTTTTTTTTTGTTGGGTAGTGTAATGTATAGTGTATACATTATATTATATATATATATATATATATATATAGTATCCCTGTTAAGAGAAGCAGGAAGCCCCTGATTAAATATATATAATTTAGTGGTGGACCGGAAGACAGTTTTTCAACATCTGCGGATGCGGATCTTTAATTTCAATATCCGCGGATGCGGATATTTAGTTAATCTATCAATATATATAGAATATGAATATATGACATAAGTTTTCAAATTTCATGATATTACTATTATGGCAGGCAATGCATAAGAATTAAAATTAATATTAATGCTTTCATTATGATAGAAATAATAACTTTCTCAAAAGTTTCAGCCACAGAAAATTCAATGAAACAAGTTTCATTCAATTTTCTGTGTTACCAGCTATTTATATTTTGAGGTTTATATATTTGTTTGTTCATTAATAATTCACTGGTCGACAAAATCGAACTTTTTATTTGTCACATGAACAAAAATGGGTGGATCTTATACGTTTTTTACCGCTGAGTTCAAAAATGGCCTCAAAATTTTTCTATCACCCACCAATATTGAGTGAATCGAAAATGAAATTTGGACTAATTTATTGGCGTAATAGCAATATCAAAGTAGAAAATGCATATTGAATTCACCTAAAATGTGGCTACTGATGATTTACGCTTGTATTTCGCCTCTGGGCCATCCCTTGACAATGTCCAGCAGTAGTCATCCAACATGCTTGGGCTCCACTTGCCCTGGTATCGCTTCTCCATCGTGGATATTTGTTGATGAAAGCGTTCCCCATGCTCATCACTAACATCGCCTAAGTTTGTTGGGAAGAAGTCGAGATGTGAGTCAAGAAAATGAATTTTCAACATGTTGCACCCACGTCTTTGTAGGCCTTGAGAAGTTCTTCAACAAGTGACTCTTAATTTTCGGCCTTGAAGTTTCCGAGGAAATTTGTGTTCACTACTTTAAATGCTCTCCAAGCTGCTCCTTCAACTTCACTTAGAGTTTCATCAAACGCGCTGTCTCTCATGATTTCTCTAATTTGCGGGACCACAAATATCCCTTCTTTGATTTTGACCTCGCTGATCCTCGGAAATTTCTGTTTCAAGTAGAGCCCCCCCCCCCCCCCCCGCTGCCATTTTGATCCATAGCCTTAACAAAATTTTCCATTAAACCAAGTTTAATATGTAGTGGTGGCAAATAACTTTTTGGATTAAGAAGAGGTGAACTGGTGAGATTTTTATGCCCTGGAATCAACGCTTGTCGAAGTGGCCATTGTTTCTTTGAGTAATGGCTTTCCGTGCTCTGCTGTCCCATTCACAGAGGAAACAACAGAATTTCGTATAACCCAGTTGTAAACCAAGAAGAAGTGCAATCACTTTCAAGTCTCCACAGATATGCCAAGAGTATTTATCATATTGGATATGTTTCACAAGCAGGTGCATATTGTCGTATGATTCCTTCGTATGTACGGCATGTGCTAATGGAACTGAAGGGTATTTATTTCCATTATGGAGTAATACAGTTTTTAAACTCAGCTTCGAGGAATCAATAAATAGGCGCCATTCGTTTGGATCATGTTGTTGGCCAAGGGTTTTCATGAGAGGGTAGAAAGTTTCTTTGATGCTTGCGGTAAAAAGATATCTTAGTGCCTTTTTCTTGAAGATTCCAACCTTTCAACCTGGAAGCCGAAAGTTCGGATTGATCTTTTGACAATTTCAGATCACAGACAAGCTCGCTCAGGTCTGCTTGAGATATTAAGTGAGGCTCTATCGATGAACAAGATAGTTCAAATATTGGATCAACATCGTCCGTCAGTAAACCATGTTGAGCTTCGTCATTACCATTGTACATTAATTTCATTTTCATTATCTAAACTCCACGTTTCCGGTGGCCTTGGTACTGGCAAATGTTTGTTATGTAAAACAGGCCTTATGGCTGATGGTAAATTTGGGTATTGTACGATGTGTTTAGATTTCGCAGTAATGCCTAGTATATTTGTTAAGCAGAAATAACAATCTGTTAAATGGTCTTTCGGCTCTCTCTATATCATCGGAACAGCAAACGGCATTTGACGAGACCCATTTAGCCAGCCTGTCAGATGTCTTAAACACGTAATACAGCATATATGAGGTGCCCACGTCTTGTTCTGATCCCCTACCTTGCAACCAAAATAAAGTTCGTATGCTTTTTTGAAGAGAGGGGTGAAATTTCGCCTTTCAATTTAAGTGTTAACTCTCTGCACACATAACAGAAACAGTTTGGATGGTTGACACACTTGCGTGGCATTCTGTCATGAAACAATACGAACGCACTGACACAAGAAATGATTAAGGAAAATCACGAATAAAATGCACGATGTTCACTGAGTGAAATCAAATGAGTAACTGACAAATGAAAGTCAACAGTGACGTGTAGCAACTTATAAGCAGAGGAAGAGGAAGGGGCAGACCCCGTCCCCTTCCTATTCTCGCTCAAACCCTAAGTAATGTAAATTCGTGTGTCACTCTAAAACTGCAGATGATAGAAAAATTCTGTTTTCATTTTCGTAATCAACGTAAAAAAGTACACATAGTTCAAGTAAAAATATCTCTGTGACAAAAACTTTGTTGACCAGTGAATTAATACTTTACATGAAATGTGCATGACTGGGCCTTATAAGCTACTTTATAAGCTAATTTAATTGTAAATTGCATAATTTATTAGAGGTAATATCCGCATAACATCCGCAGTCAGAAGTGCGGATGCGGATATCCGGTCCACCACTAATAATAATTATATTTATATATATATATATATATATATATATATATATATCCTCAGGGGGTGAATGGTGCATGAAAGATCGGTTGGGTTAGGTTATTTTTATTTTTATTCTTTTGTTTTCAAGTTTACTTTTGATTAGCATAGAATTGAATTGTGACCGCGAAAGTTCATAGTATGACACGTGTGTATATATATATATCAGGAAAAGTTGGTGTATGAGAGTAGTTACGCCATATTCAATTTCTCATTTTTTAGTTATCACATCCACCCTTTTATTTTGTCACACTTTCCCTTATCATCCCCAGTCCCATTTAAGAGATTAAAATTTTGCTTTTTTCCCTTCCCCCTCTTTTTCCCCTCACTTGGCACTGGAACTGGCACTGGTACCCGCTCTTCCTAAATCCCCCTATACTACTCAATGAACCTATTTTCTAGTAGATTTATTCAGTATTTTCATATTGATCTAACTTATAATCCGCGATTGCGTGACTTTATATTTCCAACCTGCCTGAAAGGTCAAGAAAAGATTGAGTTCTTGAATTTTTCAAAGTCGCTGATTCTCTGCACAGTTTCTGTTCAATTTTTTATAAAAAGAAAGAGATGTATGCAATTTTGATTACATAAATCTTATAAACTGGCTTTGATGATGTAAATTACAAGAAGTTATTTGATTGGGATACGAAGTCATTTACGAGAAGAAATCGTTACACATCGAAAGTCGAAAGTTTTTAAGAGGAATACTTTGCAGCAATTCATTTTATGTAAATTTAAACTCTTTTAAACTGTCATGCATTAGACATTTCATTGTTAGACAATTTGTTAAACATTTCATTAGATAGTTTAGTTTAGTCTTTTTAATTGTTTAAAAAATTGGGGCAATTTAGGCGTTTCAGTTGACTTACTGAAATGGCTTAACGAAATGTTTAACTAAAATGAAATGTCTAATGTATTAGACGTTTCAAAATTCGCAAAGTTGAAACACTGAAACGTTCAACGAAACGTCTACTTCTGTTTAAAGTGCAGATACATGTTAATTTGTTTGATATGACCGGTCTCTCTAGAGAAAACTTTAATCAACTATGATGTCTTACAAGGATAAATGCTCTTGGCCATTTTTTTTTTAAAATATTTTGTCGGTGATATACGGGGTGACCCAAAAAAGTTTAAAAAAATTATGTAACAAGTTAATTTCTGGGAACGCCTTTTTTTAGCACCCTGTACATTATTCCCTTGAGCTGCATTATTCATTATATGAACAACCCGGTCTTAGTTTAGTGTTTCAACGATATCACTGACTTAAATTAATGAGTAGAGAATATTATAAATCAGTTTCGCCATTGGTACTTTTCAGACTTTCTTGTAATTAACAAAGCCAAAAACCAAATGCAGAATGGTTCAAAAGTCACGATCGGATTAGCTTTTTCTAAAAATAGATTATAACGTAGCACACCTGCAAATTTCAATTCGTCATCGCGCATAGTGGAATCCATACAAGAATTGTTGATATTACTTAAAAATTATAGTATTGTAAAAATAGTAAATATATTTCATCCGATCGTGAGTTTTGAACACCTTGTACATGATTTTCTCTTCGCACACACTCGCAATCCACGAGTGTTGCAGACTCTTCCGGGTATCTAGGATTAACTGATTAACTATTGATTACAAATTTAAATTTACGTCTGATGTTGATCATCTCAACTCAAAATTGTCTTGTCTTATTGGACTGGATTACGGGAACGAGATCAAATTTCCTTATGTCGACATTTTATTCGGAAAAACACCATATACATACACTGCAGAATAGCTCTCTCTCTCTCTCTCTCTCTCTCTCTCTCTCTCTCTCTCAAGGAAAAATGATTCCAAGGCCTTTCGTGTATTCAGAAGTACACCTCGTCAGGGGTGTACGAGGGGTGACGAGGTGTACTTCTGAATACATGAAAGGCCTTGGAATAATTTTTCTTTTTCCTTGTGGATTTACATTATATATATATATATATAATATATATATATATATATATATATAAAGTGCTAGAATGCAATGTCTTATTATTTTAAAACATGATTTAAATATAGACATACGCGATACAAACCAAAATAAGTTAATATTTAATATTCACAAAGTCGATTGACAAACGACAAAGTATGAATAAAATTGACTCGCATAAAGTTCAAGTGTTCGACCTCATGCATGTTTATTTTATTTTTTTTTTATGTAGACTTTCAGCACGTTGACATTATGCAGATTAACTTTCTTCAAATCGAATTTGTTCCTCTTTACCCATATTTCTTTCGTGGTTGGTGACAACAGAGGATTGACAAACGTAAATAAACACGGCCGGTTTTTCCATGGTTTTTTATTTTATAAAAAAAGTTAATAAATAATAACGGATTTATTGAATCAATATATTTAGAATAGTGTTGGTTTCCCCCTTTTGCATTATGTAAAGCTGACGCGTTCTGGCATTCCACTTATGAACTTCGCCATTTGTTCTTGGGGACAATCATCGTGGTGTCTATTTACTTTTGTCAACCTCTGTATATCTGTCTTTCGAAGCTGCTAAATGTCTCTCTATTCCTCGTACGTCTATTCCAGTTTAATGCGTCATATCGCTCTCTGGAGAGAATGCTCTTCTACTGTAGTAAATAAGACAAACCAAATCATGAGAAATCTTGGAGAGCAAATTCGTTCTAAGAACACAACAGAAACATATTATAAATACGTGTATATACAGTGTATATATATATATATATATATATATATATATATATACAGTGTATATGTATATATATATATATATATATTTTTTTTTAACCAGGAAGAAAGGCTCCCTCTCCCCCAACATAGAAATAAAAATTTCCATACTATAAATTGCTCCAAATATCTTTTAAGTAATGACCAATTAAACGATCTTGGTTGGTTGCATGACCCAATAACAGAAATTTAACATTTATTGTCTGTCGTTCGTTCGAATTGAGAGAGATGAAGAAGGGTTCTCTTTTATTGGGCGTTTCACACTGAAACAGGATTCCTTTCGAATTAAGGGCAATCGATTCTCTTTAACTCTTTTAAGTGTCTTAATTATCAGTTATTTAACTCTACCTCGAAAGGTATAACAATATTGGTCAAGAGGGTCAGAAAGTGGAACAGCGCTCAGGTCAACAAATGTGGCCCATTGCGCTAACTCCTGCATTATTAACAGCAGCATAGAGATTCAGACCCCCGATCTTATTGTGTTCATTTCGCTTATAGGGAAAACCACTCAGGTCAGGAGTTCGACTTTCGATGAAAGGTTATTATTATTAATAATGATAATAATGATAATACAAGTGTTAAAGCAGTGGGCTGTATTAGTGGGCCTGAGCTCTGTGCCAGTTCCTGGTCCTCCTGATTGATTCTTACTCACTGTGTATTGGATGTAGCCTCGAAAGGTATAATACAAATTGATTCAACCGTTTCATATTCTTTCCGGCGAGTTTCAATCATTTTTTGGAGGTTGAAATTTCAAACCTTTTTGCATTCAATATGTTAAATTTTTGCCTAAAACCTAACTACCGAAAAAGGGGTGGGTGGTGGCGTTTACCAATTAGTACTTAATGACTACATCACTCAATCTTGCTAAATGCAAAATCTCAAATATTGCTTGCAACAAAAACTACTTATTATTATTCTAATCAACAAAACTGTCTATCTATAAAGAAACATTATTATTATTATTATTATTATTATTATTATTATTATTATTATATTATTATTTTGAAGACGATATCCGCGTTTGAAGTAAAGAAAATTCGTTCACCAAAATCATAAAAATAAAATAACGGGAAAGGGCTTCTCTCTTCAAACTTGATCAGAGAGAGAGTCCCATAGTAATTTTAGCGAAATTCCTCTGATGTACGTGCCGAGAATTGTGTAAAGTACGTTCTTAAAAATAACTTAGTTCATTTCTTTTATTAGTTAAATTTGTTATTTTCAGTTATTAAGAACGTTGTAGCTTGGTCACATTTGAATGTGATTGTATTTACTTTCTATCCCCATTATAATACTAGCCAAGTTTTGTTTGTTTGTTTATATGTCTGTCTGTTTGTTGCAGAATTGTGTCACGCTCTGAAGGAATTAGATAGGAATAATTAGAAGCTATGAATTATTGTATTACGGGCGGCAATGTGAAGCTCAAGATTTTCATGACTGTGTTCTTTTCTGTAGTTTAGCAATGGGGGAAGGGTGAGGGTGGGGGGAAGGGTTGGGGTGGGCGGAAGGGTGAGGCAGGGGGGAAGGGTGGTGGGGGGGTAATGGGGGATGGGTGTGGTAATGGGAGGGGTGGGGGTAATGGGGGAGTGGGTTAGCCCCAAGTTGTATGAATGGTGAGGAGGTTTTGGGAGATACCAGATTCAGAAATGTTGACACAATGTGAAGCTCAAAATTTTCACGGCTGGGTTCTTTTTTTGTAGTTTAGCCTGTAACAGTGTTCAAGGTATCATTCCTGACTTAATAAGCTTGCTCTTCTCCTACGTTGTCGTTCTCTTGCCAATCGTCTTCTTATTTCTGCAGCAGTCTCCATTTTCGTGGTTCATATATATTTTGCCGTCATTCTTGACGGCACGGGTACACTAGTTTATTTATAATAATAATAAATGGTGAAGGCTCAGGACGGTACCAGATGAGCTGGGTGTACCTGGCCATGTGCGATAGAGCGAGCGCGAGAGAGCAACTCGCTCCTCCACCAAGCCAGGCCTAGAGGCGGGTCCACCAGCTTCACCTTCGTGTGAAGAGAGACCAACGCACCGAAATATATATATATATATATATAATATATATATATATATATATTATATATTATATATTATATATATATATATGAACCTGAGACGATAAACTAAAAAAAAAACCCGATATTAAAAAATCTGAAAATGGAAAAAAAACTTAAATCGAAACTGAAATTAAAAGAAAATAAACTGAAAAACTTAAAACTCAAATGGAAATCGATATTGTTTATTTAAGTTTTACAAAATAATAAAAAAGATAATTTGTAAAATACTTTAAAAAAAAAGAATTTCCTTTTTTTTAAATCTAAAATAGTTAATTTTTAATTTAAAAACAAAAAAAGAAGGAGATTTTTTAAATAAATAAATATTAAGATTAAAAAAAAGAAGGGATTTGGACCTGGTGAAGATAAGAGATAAGGAGAAACAGATATATATATATATATATATATATATATATATATATATATATATATATATATATGATGCAAATCCACAAGGAAGAAGGAAAATGATTCCAAGGTCTTTCGTGTATTCAGAAGTACATCTCGTCAGGGAATGAAGGGAGAAGGCGAGATGACGAAAATATATACATATGTAGAACGGGACAGAAAAATAAAAAGATTAGCACATGATTAACAAGAGTTAATAATTAAAGGCAAAAGGTATTTTAACAGGATATTGTCAATTTTATACATTCCCGCACTGTTATTGAAATTATTTTTAAAATGGATAAATGCACATTCTAGAATATTCCTTTCAATTATATCTGTGTTTTTAACGAGCGTTTTAGAACTATCCCACTTGATACTATGATTACATCTATACATCTGGTTGAATAATGCATTAGAATGATTTGCTGTTCTACACGCATATTTATGTCTTTTACCCTAATATCTAACGTTTTTCCCATTTGGCCTATATATACTGAGTTACATTGCGTACATCAGATCGAATACACACAACCAACCGCATTATCCGGGCTATTCTTTATTAGGTGTGATTTAACAGTATTATTATACTTAAAGACTACATTGATACCAATTGCTTTAAGTAAAGTCGGAAGATATTGAAAATTAATATGGTTAAGTAGGCTAAGGCTATTTCTACGCTCAAATTCCTTTACAGTTATACTATTATAATAACTATTCTTGGCTTTCCCAAGGCAGTTATCTTGAAATGAAATAGGATAACAATTTAGTACCAATATTCATGATATTGCATAACTCGGAATCTAAAAATTCAGGACTGACAACTCTCAATGCTCTAAGAAACATAGCAGAGAAAATAGAGGATTTAATCGAGGGATGATAGTCAGAATAAAAATGCACATAAGAGTTATTATTAGTAGGCTTACAATGAACTTCAAATTTGAAGTTCTAAAGTTCTAAAGCGCTTATTAAAACACAGATATAATTGAAAGGAATATTCTAGAATGTGCATTTATCCATTTTAAAAATAATTTCAATAACAGTGCGGGAATGTATAAAATTGACAATATCCTCTTAAAATACCTTTTGCCTTTAATCAACTCTTGTTAATCATGTGCTCATCTTTTTATTTTTCTGTCTTTTCTGTCTCGTTGTACGTAGTATATATTTTCGTCATCTCGCCTTCTCCCTTCATTCCCTGACGAGATGTACTTCTGAATACACGAAAGGCCTTGGAATCATTTTTCTTTTTCCTTGTGGATTTGTATCATTCATTCATGTCACATGTTTAATTGTGAAATTCACCCACATATATATATATATATATATATATATATATATATATATATATATGATGAATAAAACCACGAAGGAAAGGAAACACAAAACGGTGCTCAAGCGCTTTCGTCTAATGACATCCTCAGGAACACTGAAATACATAAAAGGTTACTGCCTATATATAGGTTACAGAAAGAGAAAAAAAATATAAATAAATAACATACATACACACAAACATATATACAATATATATATATATATATATATATATATATATATATATCTACACACATACACACATATATATATATATGTGCAATAAACGGAGAAGTAAAAATAAAACTTAAAAATTAAGGATTAGAGGATTAACAAAGAGGCATATCGATTTTTAGCACAAGATCAAATGAGTTATAAAAATAATACAAATTTATACTGGAGATACGCACGGGTTTAACACTTTGCCTTTTTAGAGTCAAGTTTCGATATATATAAAAATAAATTGAAGATTAAAAGTTAATAAAGTAGCTTACAAGTTTACCAAAGATTAAGTGTCCTACCCTTTTTATCTAGGTTTGTTTTGAAGGAATTCAAAACAACAGGATCGAGTTGAAAAAGACCTTTGCTTATGTTGAAGTTATTTGAAAGTTGAATAATGGCAGACTCAAGAATATTTCTATTGACAATGTTGCTCGAATGAAATAAAACTGAAGCATTATTCCAATCAATACAGTGGGATAACTCTGACAAATGGACAAAAAGAGCACTGGACAACTGTCCTGTTCTGACGGAATATTGATGCTGTTTTATACGTGTGTGCAAATCCTTTCCCGTCTGACCTATGTAAAAGGAATCACATTGTTTACACCCAATTTTTATAGATAATGCCTGAATTATTGGTAGGGCTATTTTTACTATGATATTTTTCACAATATTGTTATATGAAAATACTACATTAATATCCAAAAGTTTAAGTACATTAGCAATGCCTAAAAAGCCCCGGAAAAATGGAAGTACTAAATATTTTTTGACAAAGTACGAGTGTTATTATTGACACGATAGAAAGTTCGTTTTGCCTTGTTGAGACAAGATTCCATAAACGCAGATGGGTAACACAGATCACTTCCAATACCGTTGATTTTTTCCAATTCGGCATCGATGTATTCCGGACTGGCGATCCTAAGGGCGCGGAGAAACATTGATGAAAAAATGGCCTTCTTAGTGGGGGTGTCATGTCCCGAGTAAAAGTGTACGTAGGACAAGTTGTTTGTTGTTTTCCGATAGATACTAAACTTAAAACCTGGGCTTTCCCTATGTACACGCACATCCAAAAATGGGATTGACTTGTCTTGTTCCACTTCTAAAGTAAACTTAATGGAGGGGACTTGATCATTTAACTGAAGGAGGAAGTTATCCAGGTCACGATTCATGGGCCAGATACACAAAATATCGTCGACGTACCGCAACCAAGGGATGCCAACCCCCAGGATTCTCGGAATGTAAGTAATCTTGTGCTAAAAATCGATATGCCTCTTTGTTAATCCTCTCATCCTTAATTTTAAGTTTTATTTTTATTCTCCGTTTATTGCATATAATATATATATATATGTGTGTATGTGTGTAGATATGTATGTATATATATATGTATATATGTTTGTGTGTATGTATGTTATTTATTTATATTTTTTTCTCTTTCTGTAACCTATATATAGGCCGTAACCTTTTATGTATTTCAGTGTTTCTGAGGATGTCATTAGACGAAAGCGCTTGAGCACCGTTTTGTGTTTCCTTTCCTTCGTGGTTTTATTCATCATAAATATTTTCACGTGTTACTTTCGTGAAATAATTTTCATATATATATATATATAATATATCAGTGGCGTGCTGTCAGGTTAAGCGGGGCATGCACCGCCTACCCAGTTAAAGGTCAAATTACAAAAGTCAGTACTACAGATTACTACAGCAATCGAAAACTAATATAAAGTTATGATGCTTGTATAATATATATATATATATATATATATATTATATATATATATATATATAATATATATGTTAAACACAGACCGTACATGGAACAAGGAACTCTTCTGGGAACTTACATCCACTATAGTTCGAATATTAAAAGGTCGTGTTATGTGCCTTGAAAAGTGGACGCTCAATGTCCCGGTTAAGGTTTAAGTTTTTTTTTTGGCTAAAATTACAATAGTTACCCCTTTTTCTTTGATGTATTCAATCTGACGTGAATGCAAAGAGTTTCATGCGTATATTGAGGTTCTGAATGTAGTAGGCTAGGAGGTAGCTGTAACCCTGGATCCTGTCCCAAAGCTGGATCCTATCTGCTTTTCAGATAGCTGGTGAGGGATGCTATATTTTGGGACCTCTTTGCGAGTAACCCGGTGCCCACGTTGGGCTTTCCATCATGAAAAAGAAAAAACTATAGTATTTGCCATTTATCATTACTTATTCGAACTATAGTGGATGTAATTCCCCAGAAGAGTTCCTTGTTCCATGCACGGTCTGTGTTTAACATATAAGTTTTTCAGGGGACCATTCTGAGGTTGTGTGTATATATATATATATATATATATATATATATATATATTATATATATATATATATATATATACACTTTATACAGTCGGACCTGCTATAGCGTGCGGGATGCATTCCTGAAAAACGGAGCGCTTAAAAGGAGGGTGTGTTTTTGCAGTACGTATAAATCTCTGAAATGGAACAACGCGCGTTCGAAGACGAACGAAATGATTAAAACAGCTTTTGGAAATGATGCTCTCAGTGTAGCTAACGTTTACAAATGGCACAAAAAGTTTAAAAATGGAGAAACATCGCTTGAAGACAAGGAAACGCAGTGGCCGCCCTTCCACTTCTCGTACGGATGAAAATGTCCAACAGATTCGATTTCTGGTACGAGCAAATGTTTCTCCATTTTTAAACTTTTTGTACCATTTGTGCCATTTTTGTACATCATTTCCAAAAGCTGTTTTAATAATTTTTTAGTCTCCGAACGCGCGTTGTTCCATTTCAGAGATTTATACGTACTGCTAAAACACACCCTCCTTTTAAGCGCTTCAACCAACTACTGACCCATGGTAGCAGATTTTGCTTCAGACTGCAGACGCCAGAGGGCAGGAAGACTCACATATGTAAACGGTTATTTCTTATTTGCATTCATTTGTCCGTAGCAAAAAATTATCGATACTTTTTGATCACTCTCGTATATATATATATATATATATATATATATATAAAAGTTTATTCTCCCAAATAAAATGTCGATATAGAACTGAAACGAAGGAAAAAACTGATATCGAAGGAAAAAATTAGGAAAACGGAAAATAAAAAAAATTGAACTGAAAAAACTTTGAATAACTGCAATCCAAATCTAAATTGATATTTTGCTTTAGCAAAGACTAAAACCTAAATAGATATCAGTTTCCCATCCCTGATATATATATATATATATGCTTGTACTCTGTGATATATATATATATATATATATATATATATATATATATATATATATATGCTTGTACCCTGTGGTGAATGGACGTGCTCTCTCTCTCTCTCTCTCTCTCTCTCTCTCTCTCTCTCTCTCTCTCTCTATTTAACACCCAAATTAGAAGGGAATAAGTACTCGGCAGTTTATTCTGTTTACACCCGAAAGTGTATAAAGTATCAGTGAATCCGTGCATATAATATATAAAGTGAAATTCATTAAAATTAAGAAATGCAATACAGTTTACATAATTTATCACCAGTTTTAACGTATATATTCAAAACGAAATACGGTTGGCATTCGAGAAAGTTTGAAACAAGGCAGGAAAAAGGTTAAAACGCAAAGGTCAGAAAACCCTCGAAAAACCTCGACCATCGAAAGGAAAGAAATAGAAAAAAATAAATATATAAATAAAGAAAGGATTTGTGTAGGTATTTCTTTTTACGCTAATTAAGGAATACATGGACTATGGTCCAAATTCTCACTTAATCTGTAATTTGTGCAATCTGGAAACAACGGAAACTCGCGATTAGATGTGATTTCTGTCAACGACTGAATGACTTTATCTGCATGAATTGGAATGATAGGGAAATAACTCGTCTCGAACGCGAAACACGTCGTGGGGATCAAATGTCTACGTGGCGCATGTACACAGAGTAAATTCTTTCGCGATCTTTAAAGAAATGGAGATAGCAGACTCGAAGTTACAAAAAGAATGAAATAATGGGGACACAGGGTCCGGAATGTCCCAACGAAAAACCGGGTGGAGAGAGAGAGACGAAATAACGAATAACAGCATAATAACGAACAACAATTTAATAACGAATAACGATATAAACAATATAATACGGAAGGAAGACATAGATGAAAGAAAAGAAATAAGTAAAAGTTGCGAAGTAGTCAAACGGTCCAACGAGCGAAATGATAAAAAGATAATAACTAAAAACGTAGAAAATAAACAGCCAAAGAAAAATAATGATAATGCCAAAATTAAGAACTTTGAAAATAATAAGAAAACAAGAAGTAGAAGCGTAGAAAATATCGTATGTAAATACTACGCGAAAGGGAACTGCAGATATCGGGATGGGCAATGCATATATGCACATCCCACATTATGCAACACGCATTACACAAGTGGATACTGCAGTTTGATAAGAAATGCAGTTCACCTTCTTACGGTCTGCAACACATGCAAGATATGGGAGTTGCAAATATGGAAAAAAAATGCCGATACCACCACCCTAAAGGAACGCAACAAGTGAACAGAAAAAACGAACATCAAAGAAGAGTGCCAATTTTTTAGACGCAGCCAACACATTCAGCTGCTAAATACTATCCAGCAATTACAAAACCAGCTGACAAATATAAATATAGGAATTCGAGAGCCGGACAGAAGGTACGAACAAAGGCACTTCATGCGTTATCGGGACAACAGGTACGACAAAGATAAAAAGAGGCAAATTCTCGGAGGACCACAAGGCAACGAAACCGGCACCCCATTGAAAACAAATCGGAACCACTGTATGCGAAAAGAAAGAGAAAAAATAAAAATAATCCTACCAACATCAGGGCCTTAAATCAAACCATTCCCGAACAAAGTTGATACCTGAAAGGACTCATGCAAGAAGCGGAGCAGACTTTGCATGCCTCACGGAAACTCATCTAAAGGACTGCCAGGCGAACTGTGAAAATTGTGAGTCCTGTATTGACAAAAAAGAAATACAAATTGACAACTATAACATACTCCGAGCCGACAGAACAGTGAGACGTAAAGGAGGATGTGCTATTTACACACGCGAAAGGCATAGCAGAAATGGCTATAAGTACCTCAAACAGCTACGTAGAATGTGTAGCAGCAAAATTGAAAAATTAAATATGGTACTAATTGTAATGTACAGACCCCCAAACACGAACCTCAAAATTTTCAGATTCCATTACAGAGGTAAGAAACTGGGTAAAAGATCTACATTCTCCAACCCCAAATATTTTTCTCTGTGGTGATTTTAATTTCCCATTCATGAAATATAAAAGGATAGGAAAAAATATATATATACACCAGGACAAGGGGGGCACGCGAGAAGACCAGGAGCAGGTAAAAATGCTACTAGCTCTAGCTGATGAATTTATGTTAACGCAAGAAATAACAGAAAACACAAGAAAAAACAACTGCCTAGACTTGGTATTCACAAACAACAGTAATCTAATTGATAATGTAGAAATATCCCCAACTATGATATCGGACCACAACATCATTGAAATAACAACTAATATAAAGGCAACAGGAAAGGAAAGAACACGAACAACAGAAAGAAGCAAATTCGAAATTTTTAATTTTCACTCCAAAGCTATAAACTGGGAAGATGTGACATCCAGCATGGAAGTAATAGATTGGAAAACCATTTTCGAGGCCAAGACAACGGAGGAGATGCTAATGACGTTAGAGGAGAAGACGTTAGAAATTGCGGAAAAACATGTCCCAAAGATACAACAAAGAGGAAAGAGAAGCAGGTTCAAGAGACAAAAGAGGGCATTGTTCGAAAGAGAAAAAGAGTGACTGCAAAATTAAGTAATTGTAAAGATAACATCAGAAAAATATTAAATGATAAACTGCAAGTATCGATGTCGTCATACAGGAACTAATCGAGAAGCATACAGAAAAAGAAGAAGACGACGCTATAGAAGCGATAAAGGCTAACTCAAAGTACTTCTATAATTTCGCAAAAAGAAAGTCGAAAAACCATGCGACTATCGGACCTTTAAAATAGGAACAGTGCTTTATCTGATGATCTAACAGAAGTATCTGAAATATTAAGAGCTCAGTACGAATCATCTTTCAGTATCCCAAAAACTGACAAATTGATATACGATAGAAACGCGTTCTTTGAAGAAGAACCACAAGGGGAAAGTATAACGGATTTCGACTTTACGACGGATGATATTACACAAGCCAGGGAAACTAAACACACACTCAGCGGCAGGACCGGATAAATGGAATGCCACACTGATCAAAAACTGCAAGAATGCAATCGCTGAGCCCCTATTGGATATGGAGACGATCACTAGACACGGGAGAAATACCGGGCATCCTGAAGACCGCGAACATAGTCCCAATATATAAAGGAGGAGAATCGATCCGAGGCCAAAAACTATAGGCCAGTGTCGCTTACATCTCATCTCACTAAAATATTTGAAAGAATAGTTAGACAGAAAATCTATGACTTTTTGGAAACTCAGAAAAAATTCAATGATAACCAACACGGTTTCGGTCAGGCAGATCATGCCTATCACAACTAATGAACACACAACAACATTATTGATTCACTTGAAAGTAATGAAAACTATGATGTACTATAACAGACTTTGCTAAAGCGTTCGACAAGTGTGACCACGGAATCATAATACATAAACTGAAATATATGGGAATAACAGGAAAAGTAGGGAAATGGATATATAATTTTAGTGAGCGGCGGCAAGTCGCTACGGTACAGGGAGGACGTTACCAGAGACAGCACAGTAACATCCTTTGCGGATGACACAAAGGTCAGTAGAAAAATAAGAAACCCAGAAGATATAGGATCTCTACAAACCGACATAAACAGAATCTACAAGTGGACGGAAGACAACAATATGAAGTTTAACACCGAGAAATTTCAGCTGTTACGGTACGGAAAAAGAGAAGACCTAAAATCCATGGAATATTATACCCCAAATGGATAGGAAATTCAGAGAAATTCAGAGCAAAAGATTTAGGGGTTGTAATGACAGATGATGCGAAATTTGAAACACAAAATAAGATAGCAGTAAACAGAGCAAAGAGAATAAGGACAGATATTGAGAACCTTTAAACGAAGGGATAGGAATGTAATGATTCCTCTACTGAAAACCCTGACATACCCAAATTGGAATACTGCTCGGTCCTAACATCCCCATAAAAAAGAAGACATTAGACAGCTGGAAGGGATCCAGAGAAGCTTCACAGCCAAGATCAATGGGTGCAAAGAACTAAATTACTGGGAAAGGTTACGCGAACTAGACCTATATTCACTGGAAAGGAGAAGAGAGAGATACACCATTATTTACACTTGGAAAATAATGGAGAAACTAGTCCCTAATCTTTCTGAACCCTATAACTCCCCAAACAACGGTGGAAAGTAGAAACGGTAGACTGTGTCGTATTCCCAAATTGAAGGCGAGACAGGGAACATCCTTAACCCTGAAAGAAAATAGTTTTGTAGTGAGAGGACCAAAACTGTTTAATCAGTTGCCCAAAGACCTAAGAAACACGAAGGGAGTTGCAGTGGACATCTTCAAAAGAAGACTAGACGCCTGGCTCAGAACAATCCCCGATGAGCCGGGCGTACCTGGCTATGTGAGGTGGAGAGCACAAGAAACCAACTCACTACTTCACCAGGCCAACTCGAGAGGAGGGGCGACAAGCTTGACCTTCGCGAAATGAGGAAATCATCGCGCGGAACCTTTGTAAGGTTGTATATATACACCTTGGTTAACTTTGGTTTTGCTTCCGCCCGAATTGTTCATTCCGATGAAGGTCAAACTTGTCACTCCACCTTAGACCTACAGTTTAATGTGGAATCCGAACCACGCCCCACCAGAAGCTCAGCGTCTTAACCACTAGGCTACCCAGGGCATATATATATATATATATATATATATATATATATTATATATATATATTCTTTACGATATATATATATATATATATATACACATTCTTCCTGGAATGGGTATTAAAGCAGAAATAAAAGCAAATGGAAGATATACAAATGCATGCATTTTCAACAAAATTATTGCTCCTGATATTTTATGACATCAGTCCTTTATCTTTTATCTAAACCTTCTTATATTTTTCCTTTGTGACGGTGCCTCATACTTTAGACTATTTTTAGTTTTTAGTTTTCTTTTACTATTTTTATTTTTTAATAACTATTTCTGTATGCGAATTACAATAACCCCTTTTTTTAGGGCCGATTACAGGCAACAATTATATACACGTACATGAGCCCAAGTTCCTAAACAATAAAACATTTATCACAAATATGCAATCTAAATGAAGGATCAACTGAAGATCAGGGCCCCCAGCCTCAATTACCAAATGATATCTTCGTTAAAACTAACGAAAATATCACGACTTAACCTAACCAATCGTCAAGGGCATACAGCTGACCTAATCGGGGCATTCATTTAAATTTATTATTATGTTTGGTACTGTAAAACAAAACAAAAGAATACATGGGGGCCCTGACCTTCAGGTGATCCTAAATGAATAACCATCAATATTCTATCTGAGTGAAGAGAAATCATCTCCTCTAATTTACTCCTGAAGACACTGAAAAACCTATTTGAAATACATTACAAGGAATATTTCAATATTTTTTTGTATACAATAAACATGTTGCATGTGTAGGTCTATTTTTAATTTTCAACAAAAAACGTGTTGATTTTAATAATTACATCCAGTAAACAAGGTAAGCAAAAATTATTTTAATTATTGTTTAATTTACTGTATTAGATTTCTCTCTCGCAGATAATATTTTTAAACAATATTTTTAATTATGAAATATTTTGTTTATTTGTATGGATTCATTTCTTGCTTGTAGTTTTGTTCGTCGGCAGACTGACACTATTAATTTCGTTTTAAATTCCCTCTGCAGGATTGTTTATCTTGTACGTATGATAACGACCTCGTTAATTAACTCTACTCTGTTTTCAGAGTAATTAAATGGATGTAAGTTACATCTGGGAATTTATTTTACGACACAAATTATCACAATTATACATAAATATAATTTATGAATGTTTCCCCCTTAATAATTTCATCTTCATAGAAAACAATTTGTTTTAAGGGTGACTATGGTTTATTGCTGTGATTATCATATTTTTATTATTTTTTATTTCTTTTACAAAAACATATGTATTTACAATATAGTACTGGAGTAGCATATGTTACTGATATATATTCATACGTGAAACAGAACAAAATTATTATAATATAACATGAAATTAGTATTACTTAATGGTTCTAATGTACGATACTTTCTGTCTTCTATTATTTTTTTGTTATTTACTTGATAAACAAAATTAATTACAGTGTGTGTGTATATATATATATATATATATATATATATATATAGTATGATAAATGGTTAGAGAACAGTTGTAGCATGTACTTAAGTGGAAAAGTAGGAGTAATAATTATCAGCAAGGAGTGCCAAAAACTGGTACAGCCCTCAGCTCAACTATAATTTGGTTCATTCCTCTAACTCATGTATTATTATTATTGCCAGCATCATCGTGATTTGAACCTTTGACCTCACTTCGCTTATAGGAAAGCGGTGTTACTCATTGGGCTACAGACGTTGGTAAACGTAGTAGTAGTAGGTTCTGAGCCAGAAGCAAATGGGAAACCTGGTGTGCCAGACATCAATAAAAGTAGGGAAAAAATAAACAAATGTTGTCTACAAAGTTTGTGTTGCGATACACATTCCCGACGCAGACATACGCCTAAGTATACATATTTGTATGGAAAGTAAGATGAGAAATGAGGAAAACTTGACAAATTATGTGTGAATTAGTAAATATAGACCCATATCGATGCGAGTAATATGAAAGTTCTTTCATAACTAATTGGTAGTGCGTCAAACTGTTTTACTGTAATACTGTATTATTCCTATATCATTATTATTATTTCTATTATTCCTATATTATTTGTAGGTCGCTACCATGTAGCTAAAAGGAAACGAGATGTTGAAAATAGCTGAAAAAAAAGTTGAAAGCCTGAATTGAAACGAAGTGACCAAACAATTATAATGGTAGAATAGGGAAGGAGCCTCATAGCTAAGCCAGATGGTATATTTTTTGTGTGTGTGGCGGTGGGGAGAAGGGGACGATAGACAAGAAAACAGTACATAGGTGGCGAGAAGGGGACGATAGACAAGAAAACAGTACAGATTCTGTAAGACCTAAAAGTAAGATAGATAACGATTCAACATTAATGACAGACTATAGCAAATCTGTGCAACATCACTACAGCAATTGAATCAAGGCATGTGAATATATCATAGATGGAACAGTGGGTAAAGTGAAAGCAAGAACGATAAAGAAAAAGGGAATATGTTTTCGGAAGAGGATGAACGACAGCAGTTGTACCTAATTTACACTAACGATATGGTGATCCTGTGAAAATGAGAGTAAACTAAAACAGCGTTTCAATGATATGTGAGAACAGAAACTGTTAAAAGTGACTGTAAATGAAAACAAAGTTATTACAGTCAATACAGAAGAAGGGTCAACCTATGACGTTACTGAAACGAAAAATAACTTCTAATTTTGCCAGAATGACTCATTTTGAAGCATTACGAGTTAGGAGTGCCAGAAAGTGGCACAATGCTCAGTTAACTCCTGGATTACTATTCACCATCGAGAGTCGAAACCAGCGTCTGTAGCTCAGTTGGTAACACCGCTTCCCTATAAACGAAGTGGAGACACTGAGGTCGGGGGTTTGAGGGTCGATGATACTGGTAATGGTACACGAGTTAGAGCAATAAGCCACATTAGTTGGCCTGAGCCCTGTGCCACTTTCTGGCTCTCCTGACTGATTATTATTATTATTATTATTATTATTATTATTATTATCATAGGGAATCGAATATCCGACCTCAGTTTCTTCAGTTCGCTTAAAGGAAAACGGTGTTACCCACTGAATTACAGACTACAAGTAACTCATGATATTTTCAGTTATCTTTTGATTGCTGAATCACTCACGGGGTAAAGTTCCTTATAAAAAACTCAGTCCATCACTTCGCAAAGAGGATCTACTTGTGAACGTCTTTAGAGAGAGGTTTTACATTCTTTTATACTTCTGTCAGGAAGAAGTTAGGTTTGATCAGTTTCTTTATGAAAGAAATTTGTTCTGGTAAAAAGAAGTTTAAAAAAATTGTAGTTTGTAATAAAATAATCATTCAAGAGGGACGGAAACTGGCATAGCGCTCAGGCCAGAAAAACTGGCTCTAACTCCTGAATTTTTATTTACAAGCAACATCGGGAGTCAAACCCTCGACCTCAGTGTCTTAACTTTGCTTATAAGAACGAGAACCAAATCATGCAAGTTGGCCAGGTTCATCTATATGTCAGGCATCCACCCAATCAACGACATCATTCCAAATATTGTATTGTCACTATGAAACATTCTACAAACGCCATGGTTCGGGAATATTTTGGCTCTCAGGGCACGGGGGACCACTAATTTTGCCCAAAGGATAAGACCGTGAATTCCCGTGTCTACACTGTAAAGGAAAGTTGTTTCACATATACCGAACAACGTTTTTCAATTGTTCAGAATATGGAATGATTTTGTATCAGTTTTATTTTGTAATGTCGATATACTTGATTCAAAATTGGTCTAGAAAGAAATGTTGCGCCAACACTGTGAAATAAAATTGAATAAAATTGTTTCATACAGAACACCGTTTCTACTGCAAAAATTTAATTGCTTCATTTGCTGCATGAACCGATTATGGAGCCACTTCTTTGTAAAACGAAGGTCCATCATAGAAGCCGTTGGACTATCTTTCCTTTCTGACCCGATTTTGAAACAATTTCTATCGATTCAGAATCGCTCAATATTCGGCTCAATTGGAACAATTAAAGTTTTACAAACTGTGATCTGTATTTTACAGTCTAATTAAACAGCCTCAAATAACACGCCCAAAGAAAAATGCGGGAGAGCGGATCTTTGCTGTTCAGGCAGGATAGTGCACCTTGCCACGCAATTAAAATTGTGAAAGAATGATTTATGAAAAAACAAAAAAACACATTCCAACTTTGGAATGGCCTGGTACTCTCCTGACTTCAATCTGATTAAGAACCTGTGGAAATATATGAAGGTGAAAGTCTGGAAAAAGAAGCTAGGCTACTACGAAAATGTAAAAACATTTGGTAGTCCGAAATGGCTCTGTGGCTGTATTAAAACCATATCACGTCCATGTCCAAAAGAAACAAGACAATCATTTATGTCAAGGGAGAGGTCACTTAATATTAAACCCACAATAACTATGTGATTCTTTAAAAGACTTTGATTCTAAACATTTGTCCGTGACAGTAGACGACACCATATATATATATATATATATATATATATTGCCAATTGTCATACAGTAATGACCTTATCCTTTTAAATAAAGCTAGATTGTAAACTTTTACGAAACCGACTTGTTCTCAATCAATTATTATTACGCAAGTCTTGTCTATTCTAAAAATATGGGAAAATATAGAAGTAATATTTCTATACCCCAACCTATATATACTTCGTTGGAAGTTTATTTCTATACCTCTACTTTATTTCTTTCTTTCCTATACCTATGCCATGATGCCATCCCTGATAATTAATTCATCTTGAGTCATTTTTGTTTCCCGCTATGGAATTGGAGAAATGTCAGATGTGAGCGTATAATTATCTGGAATGTTTGAGTGATAAAAAAGATATGAAGAAATCAAGTAAATCTGGTTGGTACAAACGAGAAAAATTATAAAAGTAATGAATAAATAATAAATGAATAAGTGTTTTGCATGGATGTGTGTCAGTTCCAAACTGTCGTATGGAAATAACAGATGACATATAGCGTCAATAATTCAAAAAACTTCATTAGCGCGAAAAGGTTTAAACGAATAAAGAATGAGGATGTCCAGGAAAAATGTGAAGTGAAAAGATCATCGGATGTAAGGTTCTGTGACAGGATGGACATGTAGAATGAATAATTAACGATGACCAGAATGGTATTTCAAATACGATAATCGAACTGAATTTAAGTGGAAAGGGAGTACTTCTAGCAACTAGAGGTATTCGAACCCGCATCTCTCGGTTTTAGAATCAGCGAGCTACTGACCACGCCATCCAGAACGCCCCCGTACCCACTTCCAAAACAAGATTCATTTAAACGATGACAATATTTACGCTAATAAAAACCCACTCTAATAGACAGAGTTTATTTCCACAACAGTCTCGATGCCCACTGGCATCCTCTTCGGATCTATTAGAGTGGGTTTTTATTATCATATTTTGATCTTCACGTAGAAAAGTGAAGTTTTTTGCATTTAATATTTACGCTGTTTAACTACCCTCCATTGAACTCCCTGGCTTTTATAAAACATATAAATGCATATAAATGTACATACTGTAAGTGACCAAAAAATCGTGAAAAATTCTATAATAGCTAATAAGTAAACGTGAAAAGTTAAAGATGATTCTGCAAAAGATGGAAGGGAAGTGATTAATGAGTTTGTGACTAAGCTTGCAGTTGATATGAATGCGATAATACAAGCGTTAACTAGAAAGAAAGGAGCACGAAAGCGGTTGTCTGTGAATAAAGACAGTAATTAATCTGATCTTTTTTATGTCCACTTAATACCCTGTTACCCTAGGATTCATGCCCCTCCCCTTATCATTAATGATTAATAGTCAGTTAAGAGGGTCAAAAACTGGCACAGCGATCAGGCCAACTAATGCCAGCCACTGCGATAACTCCTGGGTTATCATTAACCAGCATTATTGAGCAGCATCATTAAGAGTCGAACCCCTGACCTCAGTGTTTTCACTTCGCTTAAAGGAAAACGGTGTTACCCAATGAGGTACGAGAGTTGGCTTGATGTGAAGCATTTATAGAACTTATTAATTAATCCATTATTTTGCTTATTGTTAAGTCATTTGAATTTAAGTCGGAGAAAACAATGCTAACATTATATAATTCTTTCGTACACCCCCACCTGGAATACTGCGTTCAGTTCTGGTCCCCATATTTACGACAGACATAGACAGAATGGAGAGAGTACAGCGACGAGCTACTAAGATGATTCCTAGACTTAGAAACAAATCATTTGCTGCTCTTTTAGAAACATTAAATTTATTCTCACTCGTTAAAAGGCGAATTCGAAGAGATTTAACCCTTAACCGCCGGAATTTTTTGTAGGGTTAAGTTATGAATGCATGTATTTGACATGTTACAAATTTGTCCACTTGGGCGGTTAAGGGTTAATCCAGGTATTATAAATGATTAAAGGTTTTGATAATGTCGACGCTAAAATATATTTCACCTTCAGAAATGCAGATAGAACTCGCGGTAATGGTTCCAAATTAGTGGGTAAACATTTTAATTCTAATGTTAAACATTTTTTCTTCAATCGCATAGTTAATTTGTGGAATGGATTGCCAGCCAGCGTAGTTCAAAGTAATTCAATAGAATCCTTTAAAAAGAGACTAGATGCTTATCTTGCCTTAAACCCCCCCCCCCCTCCCCCCCCCCCCCGTTAGAAGCATTTATTAGCGTGCGTAGAAGTATTGTAGAAATTTCACTCGGATTCCCTCCTCTTTACTTTAAAATTTTCACTTATCTTGAATTTTTTTTCTTCCTTTAAACCTCTTTCTACGCTTTGCTTTAAAACTTGACTCGTCTTTACATTTTCTTACATCTTTAACCTTTCTTAGACAGCCTCGTAGGGACCAGCTGGTCTGTTGCTGTTTAGCATTCTTTGTATTCCTTTGTATTCCTTTGTACACGAAGAATTCCACAGAAAAAAAAAAATTGGTCAAAAAGGTCAATATACATAATTAACTAGTTGACAGCAATTCCAAATGCTTCATTCAACCATGACGTTGTCGCGTTATCAATGATTAATTTCTTGATAGGAAATCTAAATGGTTGAATTTAGGTTGAATTAGTTATTAGATGACTTGCCTGAATCAACCAAAGTTTTTTTCTATGCTCCATACATGAACATAATTAACTAGTTGACAGCAATTCCAAATGCTTCATTCAACCATGACGTTATCGCGTTATCAATGATTAATTTCTTGATAGGAAATCTAAATGGTTGAATTTAGGTTGAATTAGTTATTAGATGACTTGCCTGAATCAACCAAAGTTTTTTTCTATGCTCCATACATGAACATAATTAACTAGTTGACAGCAATTCCAAATGCTTCATTCAACCATGACGTTATCGCGTTATCAATGATTAATTTCTTGATAGGAAATCTAAATGGTTGTATTTAGGTTGAATTAGTTATTAGATGACTTGCCTGAATCAACCAAGGTTTTTTTTCTGTGCTCCATACATGAACAGGAGCATTTATCTAAATCCGAGTTATTTTGATCAATTTAAAAACTAACTTTAAAATTAACTCATAATATATTATTACATAAAAAAACTCAAAATCTTCCCTTTTTTTTTCATCTCGTCTTTACGTTGTTTATCACATAAAGGAGTTAATTCGTAACTTCGGTTTCATGCGAGTTGTCACCTTTTGTTTGTACAGAGTGAAGCAATACGAAGGACCAACAGGCATTCTAACATTAATTTTTTTTTGTCGTTTTTGTCCTATCCAGGAAAAAAAATGTCGCAAAAATTAATGAAGGATGAGCGAATGTAGTTGGTTTTTATGTACTGCAATTTAATCAGTTGCACCCAACGAGAGAGAGAGAGAGAGAGAGAGAGAGAGAGAGAGAGAGAGACCCAATCGATCACTCAGCTGTAAGAAAGTTGATTGAACGTTTTAAAGACAAAGGAAGTGTCCATGACCGAACGCGCGAAAGTCGAAGTAAATGGGTGGTAATCAATAACAACAAAATAAATTTGCTATAATGCCTATAATCGTCAAGGGCGGACAGTTGACCTAACCGGGCATTAAATTAACCTAAATCAACTGTCCGCCTTTGACGATTGGTTAGGTTGTCATGGAACGAAAATATCACAACTTAACCCTTTTGCAAAAAGGCCGATTTCGTATAAAGCCCGTAACATATATTTATATATATATAGTCGTTAGTGATAAATTGAGATAATATACCTCGTTAACCACGTTTGTGGTTCCATGCGTCGGTCTCTCTTCACACGAAGGTCAAGCTGGTGGCCTCGCCTCTAGGCTTGGCTTGGTGGAGGAGCGAGTTGCTCTCTTGCACTCTCCACCGCGCATAGCCAGGTACACCCGGCTCATCTGGTACCGTCCTGAGCCAGACATCTATAGTCTTCTCTTGAAAAGTTCAATTTTGACCACTGTAACGTTTCTGAGGTCCTTAGGAAGCTGGTTAAAAAGTCTTGGCCTCCTGACAACTAAGCTATTTTCCTTCAGTGTTGAGGAGGACCCTTGTCGGGCCTTTAATTTGGGAACACTACATATTCTGCCTTTCCTATTGTCAAGCGGTGTTTGGATGGTAATTGGGTTTAGTTTGAGGTTTGGTACCAGTTTTTCGATAATTTTCCATATGTAGATTATGGTATACCTCTCTCTCCTTCTTTCCAGGGAGTACAGAGTTAGTTTACTTAGTCTTTCCCAGTAATTGAGTTCTTTGCAGCCATCAATCTTGGCTGTGAAATGTCTCGGCGTTTCTTCTAGTTTATTAATTTCTTCCTTTTTATATGGGGACTCAAAACTGAGCAGTATTTAAGTTTTGGTATGATCAATGTTTTCAGCAGGGGAATCATACTGTCTTGTCCCTCATTTTGAACGTTCTTAGTACCTGTCCCACGACTCTTTTGCTTTGTTTATTGCTATCTGATTTTATGTCTCGAATTTGGCATCATCGGTAATTTCTCTCTGACTATTCTTTCAAATATTTTGGTGAGGTGGGACGTCAATGAGACTGGTCTATAGTTTCTTTGCTGAGATCTATCCCTCCTTTATATATAGGGACAATGTTTGCTCTTTTCAAGATGCTCGGTATCTCCCCAGTGTCTAGGGATCTTCTCCATATCCAGTATAAGAGTGAAGCTATTTCATTTTTACAGTTTTTAATTAATAGTGCGTTCCATTTGTCCGGACCTACAACTGGGTGTAATTTCATTAGTCCTATAGCTCTCGCTACATCATCTGGGGTAAAATCAAAGTCTGTTATACATTCTCCTTGCAATTTCTCTTCGAAGAATGCATCTATGTTAGGTATCGTTTTGTTACTTTTTGGGGTATTGAAGACCGATTCATACTGGGCTCAATGTTTCAGATATTTCTTTCAGATCGTCTGTTAGTTCATTATTTCCTTTCCTTAAGGGCCCGATAGTAGCACGCGTTTTTGTTTTCCTTTTCGCATAGCTGTAGAAGTATTTTGGATTTTCCGTTATTGCTTCTACCGCCTTTTCCTCTTCCCTCTCTGTATAGCCCTTTATCAGAGTTTGTATTTCTTTATCGATACTCTCCAGTTTTTCTTGTATTACTTTCCTGGCATTGTTGTCTCCGTAATTTGCTAACTTTGTCGCTACTCTCTTTCTTTTGCGGAATATTCTTCTCTTTTGCCTCTCTAGCCAGTTTCTCTTTCCTTTTGGCTGTGCTTTCGGAGCATATTTTTCCAAAATTCTCAACGTCTTTTCTTCCAAGGTTGTTAGCATTTCCTCAGTTGTTTTATTCTCTAAAACTGTTCTCCACTCTATTTGGACCATGTGTGATCTGATTTCTTCCCAATTTATGGTCTTGGAGTGTAGGATAAAAGCCCCAAATTTGCTTCTTCCTCCCGTATGTGTATTGTCTTTTAAAGTTATCGCCATATTTGTTGATAACTCGATTATATTGTAGTCTGAGATAATAGTTGGGGTTATTTTTATATCGGCAATCAAGTTCGTGTTATTTGTGAATACCAGATCTAGGCAGTTATTTTTCCTGGTATTTTGCTTGCTCCTGGTCCTCTCTTGTGCTCCCCCTTATCTTGTATAAATATATTTCTACTCACCTTTTTGTATTTTATAAATGGGAAATTAAAATCGCCGCAGAGTATTATATTAGGGGATGGAGAGTTTACGGACTTTATTAGGGTTCTGATATTATGAATGGCATCCGAAATTTTTTCATTTGGAGAGTTTGGAGGTCTATAGATGACTATCAATATTACGTTTAGGTTTCCTATTTTCACTGCAAGGGTTTCCACGAAGCTGTTGGATTTACTTATTACCGTCTCTCTCTCTCTCTCTCTCTCTCTCTCTCTCTCTCTCTCTCTCTCTCTCTATATATATATATAATATATATATATATATATATATATATATATTGTATATTGTATATCCTGGAAAAAATGTTTACCTGAACTTCGGTTTTGGCATTCATACTTCGTACATAAAACCGCTTATATAAATTTTTCTCTCTCTCTCTCTCTCTCTCTCTCTCTCTCTCTCTCTCTCTCTCATCTGTCTACCAATATACTTATCTATATTCTGAGAGCATTTTGGAGGGCAAATGCTCCTCTTGACAGTAATTAATTAAATATCGGGAAAAGTAAATCACAAAAAAAGAAAAAATTAAAAATTTTTAATTGAAAAACTTTAATTTAAAAAAAAATGAAACTTTTCTCATAATGAACACGAAAGCAAATTTTTAAAAAAATAAATATTTATTTATTTTACATATTTTTATTTTTTTTTTAATTTTTGAAATTTCTCCCATATTTCTACAACTAATTTTGGTTGTTTTTGCTTTACGAAGGAATATAGCAATATTATTATTATTATTATTATTATTATTATTATTTTATAATATAGAACATGGATGTTTTTATATATTTTTATTTCACTCAATTTCGACGAATATATATATATATATATATATTGTTGCTGTCAGTGGTGCTGAACCACGTACGGAAGGTTTGTCGGTACACTGATCCTCTATATACTTGACAATAATACTGCGAGCTGCTCGTACCTTGACTGGGTGTATGGGTAGAGTGGTATGTTGTGTGAAAGAGTGAAACTTTTCTTCAAATTTAAACTGAAGCTATTAACACACGTTAATACACAGATATACATATCTGATGCACAGAATATAAAATTTAAAGAATGTACATTTCATTTAATTCCAAATCCGAGCGTGTATATATAAAATATACTTTTGAATTACGAAGTATTTGAAACGTACACGGGAGGTACTAGGCTGACCATATTTCCTTGAGACAAAAACGGGACATTGGGATGGCAAAAAAGGGACGGGGGTTATGTAATATTCTGTATTCATGAAAAAGTAAGTACATAAACATATTGAGCTTACAATTATTCTTCAGTGACAAAACCCATACAAAAACTCATACAAAACGGTACTGTCCCGTTCAAAACGGTACGTATGGTCAGCCTAGGAGGTACCCTACCTTCGAACGTACACCAAATTTCCCCGAGAGTACAGCTAACCTTAAATATATTTGCCGAGTACTCTTTTTAGGATAGTACGCAGAAAGTACAACGCAGCATGAGAAACCACAAAAAGTGTGTAAAGCATAAGTTTATTTTAGATTTAGTTCCGTTCTAACATGAAATAAATAAGCTAAATGGCATTAATTTTGCCTTAAAAGCCTCCATGCTTCCAACGGCATATTCAGATGAGGGTGCTGTGAATATATTAATGTCATATCAAATATCTAAAATTGTAAAATTCTAACACTTGTATTCCTTTCTAAATAAAGTTTTGAATCTTGAGTTTGAATCTGAACTGAAATCAAATTTTTATACTAAGATTTATTTAACTTTAAAGTAATTACCATATATTCAATCATACATATTATACACAAAGAAACAACTGTGTAAATTCTTCCACTTACCGGATTTAAATCGATGATAGTACGAGCCTCCACGCAACGTACTGTGTCCATTATACCATTAGGCTACTCGATGTCAGAAAGTTAACTTGACTCTGCATAAGAGGAATTCACGGTCCCAAAGACCCAATTCATTTTTGACCCCATGATTTCCTATTAAGGGTTAACATATCGAGTACTTATAGTTTTGCTCTACATTACAATTTCATGAAACAACCTTTGGAAGTAAAAAAAAAATGCTTGTTTTTCTATTTAAACATTTTATATTTAGGAGAAAATATTTATAAATAATATATTTTTTAAAAACTAAAACAACTAATATTAATTCTCAATGAACGGGTTATTCCTAAGGTCATGTTCTAAGGTCATGTTATGAATGTATGAAACCTCAACATTTCGTAGCATTCAATCAAAGGTCGTGAATACAATATGCATTTAATTTCCTTGATGTAATTAAGGTATGCACGATAACACACACAAAACATCGATTTTCACTTACCATTTGTTAACCCCTCCCATCTCACCCAGTGACCATTCCAATCAAAGAACAAGCGTCATTCCTAGTCCTAAAAGTTTGTCACGTAACAAAAAAAAAAATCTGAATGAAAATAAAAATATGAATTTTTTTTTTTATATGTTGAAAATAAAAGGTACCGGAACGACGTTCCGGCGTGTCCCGCCAGAAAAAAATTATATTAATGAAAATGTACTTTCGGTTTCCTTGTCAAATACACTGTCAGCCCACATGTCTATTCCAAATCAAGAATTCACTGTTGTATTTTCAAGATACAGTACTGTACTTCGACATCACCTGAAACAAGGTTCTTAGTGTATTTTCCATATACCTTCTTCTTACGGAATCTAAGTGACTACTGTACTTTCATTCACTTTTCGTATTATTTCTATAATAGTATTTGGAAAATATATATAAAGGATACTTTTTGGAATGTCTAACGGGTGATTTTTTTTTTAAAACATGTGACACTTAAAAAGGTTTGTATTTTTTTTATTAAGTGAAATAAAAGCATGAAATTTTCACTGTACTTTCTCCACACATGCGGAATTAGTCCCATAGTGTGAAACATGCTCTAAGTGATGTCTTCTCAGCTCAAGATACTGTGGACGGAAGAGCCCTATCCAACAGGCTTCTTGCGGTTTAAGATAAAGGAATATCTTGGCCAGCAGCATCACCAGATCTAACCCCTGTGAATTTTATCTGTGGGGTTATTTAAAAGACAGAGTGGTCAACCAGAATCCACACACAACAGAAGAATTAAAAACATGAAATGAACAAGAAATTTCTCAAATTTCAACAGATACTCTGTCCAAAGTACTGCAAAATTTTGTTGTTCGTGAGCAAAGAGTTAATGACCTGAGAGGATATCACATAGACCATGTTTTACACTTAAGAGACTAATTCCCCATGTATAGAGAAGATACAGTAAAAAGTTATGCTTCTATTGCACTTAATAAAAGAAAATACAAACCTTTAATGTGTCAGATGTCTAAAAATCACTCGCTATATACTCGTATAATAATGTAAACAAAATGAAATCAGTCCAATATAAAAACATAATCGTCAGGAAATACCTTTTGAATGATTATAACTTTTAATAAATATAAAAATAGAAAATATAAATTTAAATTTGAAACTTTTGTGACTCATCAAAGGATTATTATTTATTCCTTTTTAAAGAGGAGTAAATTTGCATTTTTGTTACTAATCTTCTTTGGACAGTCAATGCATTAACGTAATTTATTCTGAAATTCCAGTACTTGAACATTGTCATCAGTAATGAAGGATATGTTTACATTATTTTGCCAACAGTGTAAAGATATACAGTAACTAGTATAAGAATATATAATAAATAGTGTAAAAATAGTGTAAGAATATACAATAAATAGTGTAAAAATAGTGTAAAAATATACAATAAATAGTGTAAAAATAGTGTAAGAATATATAATAAATAGTGTAAGAATATAAAATAAATAGTGTAAAAATAGTGAAAAAATATACAATAAATAGTGTAAAAATAGTGTAAAAATATACAATAAATAGTGTAAAAATAGTGTAAGAATATATAATAAATAGTGTAAGAATATAAAATAAATAGTGTAAAAATAGTGAAAAAATATACAATAAATAGTGTAAAAATAGTCTAAAACTATACAATAAAGAGTGTAAGAGTATACAATAAATAGTGTAAAAATAGTGTAAAAATATACAATAAATAATGTAAAAATAGTGTAAGAATATACAATAAATAGTGTAAAATAGTGTAAAAATATATAATGAATTTAATATACTTTTGGTCGTTTTTGTATTGGAAGTTAAGATAAATACTTTGTTGCAACGACCAAACTAATTTGTTTATAAGGGTGATCCAGAGAAATGGGACCCAAAAGAAACCCCTGTAACTCTTAAAGTATAAGTCCTTTTATAAAATCATACGCATCATTCGAAAGAGGATAGTTACAAGTTTGTACAGGATTGTATAGGTTTTGACAATACAAGACAAGATAAGATACAAAACAAAATAAAGTGTTAGTTAAAACTAACCCTTCAAGATGACTGCATGGACTGTGGAACAGCTGCGTTTCATAACTGAGCAATATTATGAGCATGGAAGAAGTGTAGTTTCAGCTCTTAGAAGGTGATTTTGACATCTGAAAATTTGTCTTGAAAGATCTTTGAGCTGAAACTACACTTCTTCCATGCTCATAATATTGCTCAGTTATGAAACGCAGCTGTTCCACAGTCCATGCAGTCATCTTGAAGGGTTAGTTTTAACTAACACTTTTATTTTGTTTTGTATCTTATCTTGTCTTGTATTGTCAAAACCTATACAATCCTGTACAAACGTGTAACTATCCTCTTTCGAATGATGCGTATGATTTTATAAAAGGACTTATACTTTAAGAGTTACAGGGGTTCCTTTTGGGTCCCATTTCTCTGGATCACCCTATATGATCGGGTTATTTAACCTTCGCAACCACCAGTCGCTACATCATCTGGACGCGGAGAACGGATCCTCCATCCAACTACTCTTCATACCCAATACCGCTTAACTTTGTTGATCGACGGTAAACGGTGGTACGACAGGGGTTACGACGTAGCCCGCCAAACTAATTTCCAACCCATATTCTAAATTTGGTTCTTTTGGACTCCTTTAAGTAATACATGTAATATTTTTGTCTAATTTTGCATTCTTGGTACATAAGGTACAGTTTAAGGAAAAAAGTTCACCCAGAAATATTTAATTACTGAAAAGCATGAAAAAATTACTAATCAGTAAATGACTGGTTTTTTGTTTTTGAAATTTTATTACTTTCACCAAAAACAATAAAAATAGCCGGAGAAAAACAGAATTTCACCAATTAGTAATTTTTTATGGTTTTCAGAAATTCAACTTTTTAAGTGAACTTCTTTCCGAAAGTGTACATCTATTGCATTTCCATTATTTTATCTATCTATCTATCTATCTATCTATCTATCTATCTACCTATGCATATATCGCTGGTGTAGTGGTTATCATCGCTGACTACGAATCCACTGGACTCGGATTCGATTCCCAGCGAAAGCAGGCAGCACGCAGCTTACCCAGCTGTTCATCCTTCCAGAAAAAATAGATTGGTAGATAAATGGGTACCCTGTGTGGCCTAGTGGTTAAGACGCTGGGCTGCTGATCGGGAGGTCGTGAGAGCGAGACGGGGCAAGGACTTTGAAATTTTTGACTCTTCGTGGTGGGTCGTAGTCAGATTCCACTGTAAGATGTAGGTTCAAGTGGAGCAACAAGCTTGACCTTCGTCAGAATAAACAATTCGGGCTGAAGCAAAACCAAGTTATATACATATACAGTGTAGGGATATATTGTATATGCAGTGGTCGAACTGTAAAATTTTAACAAAGTGGAATGGTGGTGAGTGTAGGTAATTTAGGGGGAGTCCGGGGGCATGCCCCCCGTGAAAATTTTAAAAATGTAACTGCATAATGCTACATTCTGGTGACTCTTCAGGGAAAGATACGTAGCAAAATCATTAGTTTAGTGACACTTTTTTTTTCTAGTAATTTCCCTATTTTTTCATGAAAGTAAATTATGACCCCTGACTTGTAACTTATATTGTGAAATACCATGATAAAATCCACTTTAATCACAATCAACCCCCTCTGTTCCCTTCCCTTAATCAAAACACATTATATGACCATAGAATATTTATTTTAAACTATTTAAATCAAATAATAATGATAATAATGATAATAATAATAATAATAATGATAATAATGATAATAATAATATCTTCTATTTATATAATATATTTTTTTCGCCAAGTACACTCTACAGTTTTAAAGTTTTACAATATCCTGTAGCAACTCCAACCCACTCCATAGTTTATTTTAATTAGAATGATATGATCAATTTATGCAATTCTTTCTCCTATTTTCTCCGAATTTTTTTCCCAACCATCATTTTTAGGTGGTTGTTAAAGCGTATTTTATTTAGATAAGAAGGCAGATGGTTATTTGATTTTGAGTTAATAAGGGCGATGCCATCCCCTCCCCCACCTCATCTCCCCTCAATTCGAGCACTGGGTATATGTATATATGTACTGTAGAAAATGAAGTAATGGTGTACGTTGAGTGCCAAGAGCATAATTATACAAATAAATTACATGACCCAGTTCAAATGTACCAAAGTTAAAGTATACACACACACACACACACACACACACACACACACACACACACACACACAAACATATATATATATATATATATATATATACACACACACACCTGTAAATTCTTATCATCTAATTTTCCGTTAAATTATTGTAATTTGGTTTCAACTCCAAATTTTGTTCTATATTTTTTATTATTAAGATTCGTTTCATATAGAAATCTGTGTAAAGCCTTAGTGTTACTCATAGAAATCTATATGGGGTGAGCGAAAAGTCCCTGTGCACCTGCAAGACGTGTAGTGAACCTGTACCTGCACTGTGTTGGAAGTGGAAGGTGCACAGGGACTTTTCGCTCACCCGGTATATAATGCTTTAGTGTTACATATAGATCTCTTTTTGGCAAGCTTTTAAGCTTTATTTATAGGAATGTAAATAGATCTTTAAAAGCTTTTCATTCATCTCCAATAAAACTATAATTTCCGAGATATTTTTGTTCGCAAATCTGATGTAAAATGTTCATATCAAATGAAATACAGATAAAAGAACAATTTTGAATAAGTCTAAAGTTCTAAGCAGTCATCATACTCACATACGCACACACACACACACGCACACACACACACACGCACACACACACACACACACACACACACACACGCGCGCACACACACACACACACACACATATATACACACACACAGGGTGTTCTAAATTTACCTAGTAAACTTTTATATGAACGCAATATCTTAAAAAAATTATGCGATATGTAACAACTTTATTTCAAATACAGCAACAATAAGAAAAGCAACAATAATTGTTTATTTGAGATGTTCAAAGTGTCTTCCTTCAGCTTCAACACATTGTTTACAACGTCCGACTATAACTGATCGACAGACATATAAAAGCTTACTAGGTAATTTTAGAACACCCTGTATATAGAAGAATCTGTTATTAAAATCAACCAAACACGTTTAATTGACAACCTTTTCTTTGGATCATATAAATTAATGGTTAAAACATAATAATTGCTTTATTTAGAGTTACCAAATATATTTTGTTGGATTCACTTAGTTAAAACAAAACAAAATAATGCCTTTAAGACAAAAAAACAAGTATAGTTAACCATCTTTTGGATCGAATGAAGCATGATTAATATATAATAATTACCTTAATTAGTTACCTTAATTACGGAGGGGGGGGGGGGGTTGCTTAATTTTGTTACTGTAGAATTTTATTGTGAATGCTACTGTATATATTGTAAACCAGTGGTTTCCAACCTCGGGTCGCGACCCAAATCAGGGTCGCGGGGGTCCTCGAGTAGGGTCGCGAAAGGGTCACTATATTCACTATTTCTTAATCAAATTTATATTTATTTACGTGCTTGAGGGTCGGGAGGTCCTGTTGGTGACCAATTTACGGTCGCAGCAAAATCAGGTTGGGAACCACTGCTGTAAGTAAACACTACTGAATTACGTACCCGGTGGACGAAAAAATCCCGGACACTTTTGTTTTTCCTCCAAATTTCAAACTAGTCAAGCTAATACACCCAAATTAGTACAAGATGTAGCCAATAGTATAGTTATCATGCGCTAAAAATTTCAATGGAACTCATATAAAATTACCCTATTGAAATCGATGTTGTATTGGTCCCCCCCCCCCATTTTCTTGAATTACGGTCAGTACTCTCCTTTTCCACTGATCTGTGGATGACTTGATTTTGTCTTGGGACACCATAGGCTAAAGAACTTCAATTCTTTGTCTAAGTGCTTCCAGGTTTGAAAATGGTTCCCTGCGATCATGGTACACCAATGACTTCAGCTCATTCCACACCAAGTAATCCAGAGGATTTAAGTCAGGAGAATTTGGTGGCCAGCGTAGTCAGCTTAACAAAATCTCGCTGTTTGTTTCGTCAAGTTAAATTTTTTATAATTAAGAAACGGCCAAAGATAATTAATTAACTGAGGTTTTCAGCACATAATAACCATACTATTGGCTACATCTCGTACTAATTTGGGTCTATTAGCTTGACTAGTTTAAAATTTGTAGGGAAAACAAAAGTGTCCAAGTGTTTTTCGTCCACCCGGTATTTTCGAATAACAATCCGTGAATATACAGGGTGAGTCAAAAGTCTTCATATATAGGCAAAATGGTCATGATAAATAAATGATTATTCATTTTTTATTTTTTTGCAGGTGATGTGCTGAGATGCCTTTGTCCCAAGAAGAGCGTATAGAGATCATTCTTCTGGCAGGATCAGGAAGCTGTCGCAAGGTTGCCGAGGATTTTAACAGGAGACACGCCCCTGGTACGCACATCACACACGACACCGTTGCCAAACTCATTGAGAAGTTCAAGAAGACTGGAAGTGTTGCAGACCAACCGAGAAGTGGCCGTCCACGAACAGCCACCGATGAAGGCACAGCGACCATGGTGCTGGCAGCGTTCGCAAAGAGTCCCAAAAAAGCACTCGACGGATGTCTGCAGAATGGTGTCAGCTAAAGGAGTATCGTCCGCATTATGAAAGAGCACAGATGGCATCCATACAAAATGCAAATGTTGCAGTATCTTAGCGAAAACGACCCGGACAGGCGGCTGGAATTCTGTGAATGGGCAAGAACAAAAGTGGACGAAGACACGGAGTTCTCGGCTGGCATCCTGTTTTCAGATGAAGCCAACTTTTATGTTCATGGAGAGGTTAATCGTCAAAACGTACGTTATTGGAGTGATGACAACCCGCACTGGATGAGTCCCTCAAAGACGCAAGGCGCTGGAAAAGTGATGGTGTGGTGCGGGATATAGGGCAACACAATTGTTGGCCCTTTTTTCATTGACACCAATCTGAATGCGGAAATGTATCTAAACATGCTGCAAGACACTGTCATGCCGTCCCTGCTGAACGAGGACGGGGGATTTCCAGCGTACTTTCAGCAAGACGGGGCGCCACTCCATTACGGTATCTGCGTGCGCCAGTGGCTGGATCAGCAGTTTCCGGGTCACTGGATTGGCCGCCGTGGTCCCGTGGAGTGGCCTCCGAGGTCCCCAGACCTCACCCCCCCCTTGATTTTTACTTGTGGGGGCACTTGAAGGCCATGGTGTACCAGGTGAAAATACAAAAATTGGACCACCTGAAGGAACGCATTCGTGATGCGTGTGCACGCATAACACCAGACGTGTTAACGCACGTCTGCCATGACTGGGAGGAACGCATCCGTATGTGCATTCAGTGTAATGGTGCCCACATAGAGCATATTTTGTGACTTACAAGTGATTGCATAAGTGACTATTTTCCTATGTATGGAGACTTTTGACTCACCCTCTATATATAATATATATAGAATCGTCCCCTGAATCTTTTATGGTTATACAACAGACCGCGCATGGAACAAGGAACTCTTCTGGAAATTAATCCACTCTACAGGGTGTCCCATAAGTCCGGCATCATAGAAGAAATTCATATTTTTCTATTTCTAACAACCCATAATTCATATTTTTTCTTATGCTCGGGATGCCAATTTCCCGTCCACCATTCTGTTCAGATGACGAGGCTGTTTTTTATGGAAATGGTGAGGTAAATCGACAGAACACCCGCTACT